>JAKSZP010016009.1:0-126588 GCA_022478985.1 Massospora cicadina | reverse complement strand
AAGTACCAGCCCAGTGGACCGCTTCAACGGGTGACAACTTTGAGAGGGTTGGGCTAACTCTAGCCACCCAACAGTAGAAGAAACTCACAAAAAATCCATGCTTTTCTCAGATAATGTCAGGGAAACTGGAGCGCAGGAGGTTGCAGAGGGGAAAGAACCAGGCCAAAGGTTTAACAGCAAGGCCAAGTTTACCAACAAAACGAAGAGATGTCCTAAGCGGTCAGTATTATGTTTCCATATGAATATGTGAAGCAAAACGCACACCAAACTGGCCACAATCATCAGAGACAAGAACCCCTGGGAGCTGGGAAGGGTGGCATAAAATCTATGACAGAGGGCGGCAAAATAGGAAGTGGCGGAGCTGGTGGAATAGGTGACGGAGTGGGTGGAGGGCTCATATACAGCAGTAGAGGCAAGCTGAGCGGAAAAGGGACTCCAGCCACCTCAGAATTTTGGAGAGGTGTATTTTTTTGTTGAAAAGAGCCAAAAATATACAGGAAACTTACCTAAAAATTCCTAAAACTTTATTAGAATGAGCAGAGTATCTGAGAAAAGCAAAGCTTTCTCAGCTTGGGGCTTAATTTAAGGTAGAATAATTCATGAGGGTTCCAAATGAATATTGAAATATGATCTGAGCCACAAATTCTTCGTTCTTCAACATAATAAAAAATTTGAATTTGCTAAAATTCCATAACCTCATATCATGTGGTTTTCTGAGTTTTAGGTTCAATTCTCGTCAGATTTTCGCCTCAGATGGGCCTTTTTCCTCAGCCTTAGATGGCAAAGCCAGGACCCATTTTCTGTCAATGATCTTAGAGAGGTCATCAGTGACCCCATAGGGGTTCTGGTCTTTTCTCCAAGGGCTTTTTGGACTTGTCTTTGGGGGGGCGGTTGATTCAGGAAATATGTCACATGCTGTTATACCCTTCTTTGAATTATTATAAGATGTTCCTTATTGATTAAACCCAAACCTAAAATCAATATAATCATTATAGATTTTTATTATGGTCTGTTGTACTTTCAGAATCTTAATAATATAATTCAGAGGCTAAATATTTGACTATCAATAATCCTTACATTATTCTAACTAACGCACTTCTTAGTTCTATATTAATAAAATAAAAGTCGTTATATGGTCCTGTAGTAGAGATTGATTATAACAGGAATCATAATAAATTGGATACTACATAATGACTATATGGTGTTCAGAGGAATTGGACCTTGTTAGGAGAACAAAGGCCTAGTGGTTAGGGAAGACCTGAGAGTTCCTAAAAAGAATTCAACCCATGTAAAAAGTGTTTTTGCCACATACTACAAGTACCAACACCTGGCCTCTGCCAAGATTGGTAACCTAGAGCAGACCCTGGATGGAAGGTAGGCAGCCAATGCCTCTTTCTGCTTGACCCATACCACCTCACAATGACCCTTAATCCCAAACCCGTTACTATCTTTTTAGCAGGAGAGCACTATGTGAGGAAAAATCAATCAGATTTGCTTTGAGTTAAGAAACATGTTAATGCAAATGGTATTAATGCATATTTTTCTAGTGAAATTTGGCTTACCAGGAGCTTAATCACTTGAAAAAAGGTTAATACTGAATATGTTATGGTGAAAATTTTGCAAAAAATTCCTTGAAAAGATTGGTTAAAATGAATTAAATCAAGGATCGATTGAAACAAAAAAATATGTTGTTAATAAGAAAAAAAATCCGATGTTCAAAATTTCACAATGATGGTTTGAGAAATGTGCAGATAACTACAAATTTTCGTGATGATCCACCCTTTCCACCATGACACCCACCTCATAATACCCCTCACACTATTAACAGATCAGCCTCTGATCATCCTTTTTGGTCACACGTCAAAAATGGCCGCGCCATTTTTCCCTGTGCTTTGAACTTGATCATTTGAAGCACAAGTGCCCAGCAGTTTCCACTGCAGCTGCTTCCGCTGCTCCTCCCTCTGTCATCAGCCCCACTGCTGCCTTGACAAAATTATAAATTGGGCTTAATTCTGCCTCCCCCTAATGTAACTAATGCTGACGCTTCTCCTAAAGTGCCAACCAAACAAAATTTACCAAATCAGATTATTCCTGAGCATATTTTCTCTCAGGTTTCAACTGAGCTGCCATGGTCAGTTGTGCACAACAACTCAGTTCCTGAAACCTATATGACATCTATTGCTGGCCCAGAGCTGGCCAAATCAAGTCAATTAAAGGCTCATAAATGGATTGATGACGCAGATCAGGCTTATGGAATTGAGCCTAATTTCATCTAAGAAACTTTTTGGATCCTCCTGATTTGACTCCCCACTGTCATTTTCACTCTAGAGAAAGCTTCCATGCTATAAAAATATAAATAAAATGGCTGTTGAAGCAGCTGCTGCCCCAGCCAACACTCTCCTATACCAGAATCTCTATGGAGTAATGGAACATCTTTGTGAAGTTATTTTTATCCCTAACTTTTCCCTGGGATTTCCATGAAGATTCCAAATACAGAATTGATAAGTTCACATTTTCTGCGAGCTGCACTTGCATTGATGCAGCAAGATCTTCTCTTTTTAATCCTAATTATTCAAAAACCTGCCAACGCATCAAGTATTTTACTTGTGTGCCTGTACTTTTTACACTTTCTGAACATCAACTTGTTCAGTACGTTGAGGCGATGCATACTACTGGCCTCATTGATGAAGAAAGCCTGCACCTATACCTCATTTTTCCTCATGCTGATGATGCTATGACCCCATTTTTTCCGCCATAGTCCACCATTTGAATTGTGTGCTGAACAAAAATTTCCCCAAAACCTCTTCCCCATCTGATATGGCTTCCTAGGCTAATAGTCAAGGTTTCATATTTTAAAAATAAATTCTAATGACAATCCTTTTATTTGGCTTACTGCAAATAAAGATGCATGGATGTCACTTACTTTTAGGTTAGCCCCGCTAGTACTAAAATAAGAATGTGCAGATAAAATTCATGCTGTGCTTAGTAGAAAACATCAAAATTATATCCCATTATAAATACCAGCGCTCTGCTCATGGAAGAATGTTGAGTATTTCAAAATTTTCTTAAGCGTTAAATAAAATTACCCAAATTTCCCAAGATTTTAACATATTTAATACATATCACAATACCATGATGCCAATATTAAGGCATATGGATGGGCCTCACATGTTAGATTGAGTGGAGGAAAATACAATGGATAAACCATTTTCTGTTTAAACTGGCAAGAGGATTGTCTTATAAAGCAACAAAATATTCCCCTACACTATTGATATTGCATAAGACCAAAACCCCTCCCCATTAAACATAATATACATCCCACTAGTGGGCGCCATCTTGTAGTCTGTGGTTGCTATTGTGAGCTAAAGCATCCTTAATAGAGCCCAATTTCTCATAACACGTCCCAATTCTAACAATAAAGGTGACTTGAAATCACACATTTTTGATCTATATTTAAAAATACAGCAAAGATCCTATGATATAGATGATAAGATTAATAAACAAGCAACTTGGAGGAGAAGGCAATTAATATATGGGTTATTTTAGTAGGGACTATGGTAATGTTACCATGTTAACCAATATAGAGTTTATGAATTAGGTCAGTAGATTAAAGAAGAAGTAACTATTAGTAATTTACTGGTTTTTTAAAACACAATACTTCTAGCTCATTTAGTTTAAGGGGTAACAATGTTGAAAAGCAATTGTAATATAAATTCCTAAAAATGCTTATTTATTAGCAAAAGAGCAGTAAAAAGCTAGTGATACGGTAAAACTACTCAGTAAGAGTATAATTTTGGTTAGTGAAAATTAAGCTATAATATTGAGCTTGCACCAAAGACAACTATATATTACTAAGCATTACTTTTTAAAAAATATCAGTTATTAATTATATTATCTTATAGAAACACAATTGTGAGGTTGTTCTGAAAACTATCAATTAAAAGAATCTTTCATCAAGCTTATTGTGAACTATATGTAATATTAAAAAAATATGATGGAAAATTATTTGTTTAAGCTTTCTTAAATAACTCTAGGTGAGTTAGGGTCATATACAAGGAAGATTCCAAACGTGGCATAGATTGAACAGATAAAAAGTACAAAAAGTTGTACTGTGTATATTTTAAGTTTTAATATGAGATATATATGTGATCCAAAAGATCAGACTTTTTTACAGATAACATACTTTAGAAAAAATATATTGGTTTGGCTAGAGGTTAGGCTGGATGACCTAATATATAGTACTGTTTAAAGGCAGATATAAATTATCATATATTGCTTACCCCTGATAGAATTACCCTACTATAACCTTTTTAATTCTCTTTAGAATAGATATACTGTAAAAAGTATAAGTTGAAGATAAAATATACCAAAAGATAAAATCTCAAATTTTAACTAGCACATGATGTAGTTTAACTGGAAAAAGCTTAGACTTGAAGATTAAGGCCATATGTTGAGACTTTGTATTGACCAAACCATTAAATTACCCTCTTAATTTTTAACTTTTTAAATTTATCTGAAGTACGCTGACCAGTGGATGGACATTACCAATACTCAAAGAGCAAAAGAACCAAACAAATGAATGAATGGAACAATAAAACCAAAACAAAAAACCTTCATCAAGGCGGGGAGTGGAAACTGCTAATACACCATGGCAGAGGATGAAGGGGATTAGGCAGCTCTTCTGCAGACATATTCTTCACAACAGTATCATTATAATTGTATTAATGGACTAAAGTGGAGACCCAGGGCGTTTCAGCAGCAGCGTAGTATAGGTGGATGATGGTTTAAAATGAGTTCACTTCCTCATCCTCAAGATCAGTTTGGTAGACAGCTTCAACAAATTTGTTAAGTGATGTTCAGCTTAAATGTGGGAATCGGGGAGTTGGGCAGTATTGGTTATACTTTGGCAGGTGATTTTGTCAGAAGGGTCAAAATCTTCTAGTTTAGCGACATGCAAGACACATACTAAAACTTATAGGGTTCTTGATTATTCTCAGCTAATAGCCCCTAAACTAATTAACTGCACAGGTTTGGTGTTGTGCAATTCTCCATGTTTTCTGATAGTAAGATGTATTCATTTCATAATAGTATGGAGACTATTATCTGTAATTAAATAAAGTACTAGTGTTAGGTCCAATGACTAGTATTCCCTCAAGATACTTAAAATGTTCTCAATAGGGATTTTTTCCCTTATACCGCCTAACTCAATCCACACTCAGATTCTCATTTATGGCTTCTCTCTGGTGACACACAGTCAGCAGCAATCCCCAATGCAGTTCAGCTTCTCTTCTCTGGATCCAAGCTCAGATTTTTACTCTTTATCCTAAAGAGTCTCACGATTAAAGCACACAGTAATAATATCTTTGAGAAAAAATAGAACTCAAAATGGATTCTGGTAATAGGTATCTTCTGGTAAAAGGTTATCTTGTATTATGCTAATTACTGGTAAAATTTATATCTATTGAGTGAATTTTTAGGGGAATTTATATTGGGAATTTGGCGCCCAACCCTCAGTTGGCACCTCATTGATGAAACGGCATCTGTTGCCTTTTAATTGCTCATCATTGTCTCATCAGCAATGATCATCCCCATCTTGGCTAGGATTCCATCATTGTATATCCTTGATACCTAAAACAGAAAGAGTCAGAAAACGTGTCCTTAATGTTTTCCTCTTGATCCCAGTGAACCAACCATATTTGGCAAGCGACCTGATAAGATAATAGGACTTGTTACCCATTAAGGCAGGTCACAAACCATCTGGTTGACTCGCTAGTTGCATGCATCATGACTCACCTTGCAACTTGATCCTTAAATTCCCAATTGGTCGGTGATGAAACCCAAATTGATCCCAATTGGTACACATGATAGTTAATCATTGATCAACTATCAGATGCACTATTTTGTTGGCAACTCTGCCCAACAATATATTAAGCATTCACTTGGATCAATCCCCAATGAATCTGACCCAGGTGAATAACCTAATATCCCCCAAACATTGTTACCATGAAATCAGGGTCAACTGATATCCAATTCACTTTGCTATAGAAAATTATCCCCTAGTGACCCCTGGTAATCTAGTCAGCTGAGAATATGGGCAAAAATCCTAACACATCCCCCCTCTTGCCTAGATTTTCAGAGAGAAATGGATCAGGATAGGAGAACACTGCTTCAGACACTCAGTTAAATACTTTTTTTGTTTAAGCGGATTATGGTCAATTAGTACTCAACGCTGCTTGGGATGACCTTTGGCATGTGGCTCTCTTTCTCTTCCTCCTCACTACCGCCTACTCAGAGCATGGTTCCCATGACCTTCTTTCATGCCAGGATGATTAATACTTTTATTCAACTGAGGTAAGCCAACCAGGGGATGGACATTACTGAAACTCAAAACTTAAAATAAATCTCCACCAAATAAAATGAACGAACTGCCAAAAATGAGCGGATGACACACAAAATGCAAACTCAACTAACCAGGTGGGACAGCGGGAACCACTTACCCATCATGGCAGAAGGGGAGGGGGGAGCAGGGGGCTCATCCTCAGCCTCTACTTCATCCCAAAGCAGAGAACAGGCTATGGCGGAGAGCAGGGGCGTCAGGGCATCAGCGGGATGTGGAGATAAACTCTGATGATTGGGGTGGTGGGAATACAGCTGTTATACATAAGAGTTCTGATGTATTTGGCCAAAGCTGTTTCAGCTTTTGTGCATGCATCAGGTAGCTTTACAAATGTAACAATAATGGTGCGGGTATCCTTGATTTGGGACTCTGTGCTACCACTTCCACGTGCTGGATGGCGTCATTGGTGGCTTTGTGAGCTTTGATAAATAAATTTTTGAACCTTATTGGCTTTGGAGGGAATAATGGGAGGAGGGATTCCTCATGCAAGCATCGCCACTGATTTGTTGGCAGCTTTGTGGAGATAAGACAATTTTCCTTAGCCGTTGCTTCAACAGCCAGTTGGTGGTTGCCGCAGAACGTTTTGGCGTTTTTCTGGGGGCGTATAAATGAGGGAGTAGCTCATCATTATGGTCAATAAACACAAACCACTTGATTTGTATATTGCGGCCTTCAATTATATTCCTGGACTCATCTATTTCAGTCAATAGATTCCAAGGATTTTGGTTAAGTTGAATAGGGAGTTGGCATATTCCTGAGGTTTGGTTGGTTCATTGTAAGCTGCATGGGATCAAACTGGGGTCCAATCCTGTGCTTGATTGGATGGAGCATTTGTGGCACTGGGGCGAGGAGGAGGCTGATTGGTGGCTGTTGGCGCAACTGCAACAACAATCTTTGGGAGAGGGGGAGGTAGGATTATACCCCATACTGAAGCTGGCGCGGATGCAGGCTGATCAATATACTCATGATGATATTAATCCTGGAATCCAGATTTCCCCCTGCCAGGGCATATAACCTACTGTCATATTCAAGATTCTTGGTTCACCATCCTCGTTTCCTGATTTTCTCCTCATTCTCGACAGGAAAAACTTGCTGTGATGTCCATTTCACAGTGTAATTAGAAAAGCTCATTTATATCTGCCCTTGTTATTTTCTCATATTAACCTCTTGGCTCATATCATTCTTAATTCTTCTATGGAAAGCTTAACCCAATATTTATGAGATTAATTTCTCTGAAATTAGAGCTTAATTGATTTCAGAGTGCATAATGTTAACTATCATATAAGTCTGACATCCCCCCTCTCATCCAGCTCATATGTCAAATTCTGAGTCTTGGCACCAACACCTTCTTAATAGCATCTCTGATAAAGACCTTTGGCTCTTCCAGCTGATGAGTCGATCTGCATGCTGAAAACTCTTCTATGGTCCTTACAGAACTCATACTCCCAGTAAAGTACCCATGGCCAGTCCTTCTGTGGAATTACCAGAAATGGTAACCAACCCTGACAAAACCAGGTTAGCAATTTTCTCAAATGACTCATGACCAATCCTTCCTCTGTCATCAATTCCCAAGTTTGATTTTGAAACTCTCCTGGATTCAGCTCTATTCACAGATTCTCCTACCATCATCATCAAACCTCCTGAAGCAATGCCCTCCGCTCTCAAACGTTCATTCCTCTCTGGATTGGATTTGCTGCTGGAGTTCCTTTTCCAACTCAGTCAGTATTACAAGCCAGCTTTTTTGTCTACCAAACTAACCATCAGAAACAGAGAGCATTTTTACTCCCCTATGCATAATTGAGGGCCCAAGTAACTGAGGCTTTGTCCATGGCTCTGAACTCCTCTGATTTTAAAACATCCAAAATCGAGATGTTGCAGCCTATGCTCTTCACTTTGCCGGCCAAGTTCTTTGAAGTGGGGCCACAAAGCTTCCATCCTCTCCTGGCTTTCATCGCTCATTCTGCTTCAGCTTCTGAGAAGCTCATAGTCATCATCTGAAGGATGCCATTCGCTCCCTGCATGACTATCTCATTAATGGCACATCCCATCTGTATCTTACACTTATGGCTTTAATAGGTGGCATTATTTGGCAACCCCCACCTAGTATCCCTTTCTCAATGCCAGCCCATATGTCCAGTGTTCTTGATGAAGCCCATCAGCAAGCGCCTAAGACCAATCTTACAGCTCTGGTGCCATATCAGGATTACTCAGGGTTATTTTCTGACTGCCTCTTTTTGTTCTGTTGCTTCTCTCCCCAATCTGGGGTATCACGTTTTGTAAGGAGAGTGTCTAAAACTCTCCTGTTCCCAGTGTGGTAGGTCACGGCGCACAAGGCCCACGTCAGGGAACTAGCCGTTAGTGCCAAAACCATTAGAGCCCAGCAGAGGGTGCTGGAGCAATAACAGCTTAGGCATAGAAAAGCGAGATTTATGATAAAAACATCAGTAGAAGCGGCGCGGTGCACATATCAGAAAGGGTTAAGTGACCCAGGTTGGATGGAACCTGGGCGAACAAATGGTGCACGAGTTGAGAGCTGCAAGGTCCTTACAATGGCAAGGGTAACGGAATGTGAGACCTCCTCAAAGAGGTTTGCACACAGGAGCGATTGGAATATTATAAAATTTTAAAATAATGTAAACAGGAAAAGGTTTATTTATGAAGTCAACCAACAAGGGATGTTGGTCAGGGAAAACATATTTAAGCTCAGATGTGGAAATGGGGGTTATGCCGCAGTGGGCCCAAACAGCGACTCACCAATAGAGCAATACTGCCATCTGAGTTTGTAGAATAGACCAAAAACGACTTCACTTGAGTGATTGATTGAAGTTGGATTTGACCTGAGCGTGTTATTCCATAGATAGAATGGGTTTTGAATCCCCGTTCCTTGACTAATTGAACTGAACTGTCCGCCTTTATTTGGTAGATAGTTTTTATTAACTCTTGGCCCAACATCAGGGGCTGGGCACTCAGCACCCCACTAGGACCAACCTGGGCATATTTTACCCTTACCCAGCGTTGGTCTAGGGTGTGCTTCAGGTCTGGGAGGCCCTGTAGTTTCACCTTTTGGGCCCCCAGGCGCCCAGCTTTATTTTTGGGGTTGGTCCCCACTATTATGTCATGTGCACATGACATTACCCTCTCCTCCCGATGGGGCTCAACCCCCACTTCAGGGGCTTGCACCAGGGAAAAGTTCTTGTGGGAAGGGGCCAACTTCATGGCAGTTACGGTCAGTTTATGTTGGGATCCAGCAACCTGGGGAAAACGCTGGTGGAAGGCGTCAATCAAATCTTGGGCATGCACACAGTTGCGCGCTGGAACCCAACTGTTTTCTGCAGCATCAAAGCCCTTCCAGGATACCAGTTATTTGAGTCTTCAGCTTAACGCGATGTGAGGCAACTAAATCTTCCACCTCCCACTCTGGTGCCCCATCCATGAGATAGGCCTCAGGAGTCACTGGTGGGGCCCTCAAAAAACATCAGCTTGCTCTCATGAAACACAGAGAAGATCCTTAATGAGGGGGGAAGATCTAACTGGTATGATGCATGGCCCACCTTTCTATCAACGCGGTAGGGGCCAATCCTCTTTGGTCCCAGCTTCTTACATGGCTGCTTGATTGGGATGTTATGAGCATCAAGCATCACGAGATCCCCTTCCTTGTATGCGGGATCCACTCAGCGCTTCCCATCAGCATTCTCCTTATATACCTTCATAGCCGCCTCCAAGCTTGTGGAAACCCCTGGTGGACCTTCTTAATTGTCTTGGCAAAGTCCACCGCTGCTTCAACCTTCGATCAACAGCTGGGCTCCATGTTAAAGGCGGGGTTAAAAGCCATAGCTGGCGAAAAATGGGAACAGCCAATCAAAGAGTGCGAGGTATTGTTGTAGCTAAACTGGGGCATGGGAAGGTGAGAAGCTCAATACAAATGATTTGCAGTGGTGTAACACCGCAAAAACTGTTCCAAGCACTGTATCACTCGTTTGTTCTGCCCATATGATTGAAGATGATAAGCATTTGAATGACAAGGGCGAATCTGAAGAGTCTTGCACAACTCTTCCCAAAAGACAGAGGTAAACTGGGGTCCCCAGTCACTGATGATCTCTTGGGGAACTCCATGGAGTGCAAACACATGCATGACAAAAAGCCTGGCCATCTAAGCCGCTGTTATTGTAGTTCTGCAAGGAATGAAGTGGGCGAACTTTGTAAACCGGTCCACCACCACCATGATGGCATCAAAACCATCTGAGACAGATAGTTCTACAATAAAATCTACCGATAGGAAAGTCCAGGGCCCTTCAGCTTTCTGGAAAGGTACCAACAACCCCGCTAAAGGTTGACGATTTGGCTTCATTTGGTTGCAGACTAAACATTCCTTGCAGTACCGCCCCACTTGAGCAAGCAAGCCCTTCCAATTGTATGTGCGCCAGATTAACTCTAAGGTCTTCGCTTTACCAGGATGACCAATGGTAAGTCCATCATGATGGTCCCGGATGACTTCCAGGCAAAGTGGTCCAGCAGGAACCCATAGGCGCCCCTGAAACCACACCATCTCATCCTTCACGTGGTAGCCCCTGGAGAGATCCTCTTTGATTCAACTCGCACTTAGCAAGTAATGTAGTATATTGCGCTGCCAGCGGCTGAGAAAGGGCTACCTTCCTGAACATACCATATTCCTCCGCGTTTTCCAGAGGTGCAAGTGCTGGCCCGTTGGCCAGGGAAGAGGGTCGTTGAGGCAGAAGTTTGCTTGGAGGAATCATCACCTGGGTGTTGTGAACTTCTACCTCCTTTGGATCAGGAGCTAAAGCAGGGTTGCGGCTCAAAGCATCCGCCAATCCATTATCCTTGCCCTTGGTGAGCTCATATGTAAATGCGAATTAGGCAAGGGTCTCATGCCACCAAGTCTGCTGTGGGGTTAAGACATAAGGAGCGCGATAGTACAGCAAGGCATGGTGGTCTGTACGTACCCAGAAATGTTGGGCTGAGCCATGCAAGTGGTGACGCCAATAAGTCAGCGCCTTCACCACTGCCAGTAATTCCTTATCATAAACGGCGTAATTCAACTCTGGCAAAGACATTTTCCTAGAAAAATATCCCACTGGATGCTCAATCCCATCTTTGTCTACTTGTAACAAGGCGGCCGCTATGGCGAAGTTGGAGGCATCAGTCAACACAATGAACTCCTTTGAAGGGTCGACATGGCGAAGAACAGTTGTGGATAACAGGGTGCACTTCACTGCTTGGAAAGCATCCTCCAAAGTGGGGATCACTGAAGCACCTTGGCACCGCTAGCCTTGTATAGGGCAGCCTCCACCTCAGATAGATTGGGAGTGAACTTCTTGAGGAACGTGCACGTCCCCAAAAAGCTCCTTAATTCCTTAACTGAGGTGGGGGTAGGCCACTCACGAATCGCCTTCTCCTTGTCTGGAGTAATCATGTGTCCTTAGTCAAACACAACGTTGCCCAGAAAAGTAACCTGAGACTTAAAAACCTCGCACTTAGAAATCTTCAACGTAAGGCTGGCTGCCTTTAACCGCTCCACCACTTGCCAAAGGTAAATTGCATGGGACTCCTGATCAGGGGAAACACCAGGATATCATCCATGTAGGCGACCGCGCATACCCCTAACAGGTCCCCCAACGCTGCATCAATGCGGCATTGAAAGATAGCAGGGGCATTCTTAAGCCCAAAGGGCATGACCCAAAACTGGAAGATCCCTTTTCTGGTACAGAATGCGGTCAACCACTCTTGTCCCTTTTTAATCTGGATCTGATTGAACGCGTTGAGGCAATCCAACTTGGAGAAGACCTTCGCCTTCTCCACATAGCGTGCAATCTGTGAATCCAAAGGGATGGGATGGAGGTCTGGTACAGTAACGTTGTTAAGGTTACCATAGTCTACGCAGGGGCGTAAGGTACCATCAGACTTCTCCACAAAGAGTAGGGGGAGCATACAGGGGAGGTACGCTGAAAAATCGCACCCTTGGCTAACTAGTCCTTTACCCACACATCCAACGCCTCCTCCTCCCGGACAGTCAATGGGTAAATATGGGAAGAGATATGCACCAGATCCACCGTGAGCTTGAGGTCACAATCAAACTCAGAGTGCTCAGGGAGTGCGTTGGCAGATGCTGCATCAAAAGAGAATTCCAAACCTTCAAACAAGAAGGTATAGGAACTTCCACTGAGGGCTTCTGCATTGAGGCAAGGCCTCAAAGGAGACGGTGGGGCCAATGGGGCAATTTTCCTAGGGCTTTTTCTTCCAACAAAGGCACAACAAATGTGCGACCATTATTCATAATGAGAGAAAAAGTATACTCCTTCAGGTTAGTTCTAACGTCAAACTTCCGCCACTACTCCACACCCAAAATGATAGGGAACAGGAGGTTTTTGATCGCACTGAAGTGATCAGACAAGTGGGACTTGCCAACCTGATAGTCCACTGTCCCAATGATCTTCAGAGTGGAAATAAATTGGGACGCCCCTCCCCTAACCACATCACCTGGCAAGTAACTCAGTCCAAGGTAATTGGCTAAGTACTGGTCCATATAGTTTCTAGTAGCGCCAGTATCCACCAAAATAGTAGTGGCGAGCTTCCTTAAAGGAGAATAGAGGGTGGCAGTCAATAGAAAATACCCAGAATGGTCTTTATTTATGGAAGATAATGACAATACTTCACCAAAAATTTCTTCTTATGGCTCAAGCTTGTCAACAGAATCGGTTTTGGAATCAAAAAAGGGGGAGGGATATTTGACCACTCTTAAGACTGAGGCCACATACCCCACCATGCCTTCTGCAGGTGCATATACTTGATTATATTTTAAATGCAGTGCCTTTTTCATTTCCTGAGTGCGCCTAATCATGGTAGAGGTCAACTGTGGGTTATTAGGGGTAATTTTATATTAGAATAGGGTCTTCATCCAGGCCATATGAACTAATAAATGGTTCAGAGGTAGAGACCAGGTTTCCGTTATAAAACGCATTTTCTGATGTGAATGACCCTATCCTTTGATCCACAACAGAATGCCTAATGTTATCCAAAGCCAACACCCCTAGGCCCATCTGCGATAACTCCGTTGGCATCATCTGAATGCACCAGCAAAGGGAAACTCATTTCTCAGAATGAAATTTAATTAATTTGGCAGAAAGTTGGGGAATCACTACTTTCAGACATCGAAGTGTCTAAATCCACCAGGTACAAACACAAAGGGTGGATACTTTCCAGTTGGAGGCAATCAAAATAATGCCAAGTTGCTCCAAACTTTGGGAAAAAGAGGAAACTGCGGTGCAACTATGACAGCTGGAGCCACAACTGATGGCCACTGTTTCCACTTCAGAAAAGTCCCACACGGAAAAAGTTTGTTCACATAAGAAAATTAGGTGGTTGGTTGACTAATGTAAGGAGAGTGTCTATAACTCTCCTTTTCCCAGCATAGTAGTGCTCAGTTCACAGGCCCAACGCCAGGGAACTAGCTGTTAGTGCCAAAACCATTAGAGCCTAGCAGAGGGTGCTGGAGCAATAACAGCTTAGGCATAGAAAAGCGAGATTTATGATAAAAACACCAGTAGAAGCGGCGCGGTGAACATATCAAAAAATGGTTAAGTGACCCAGGTTGGAGGGAACCTGGGCGAACAAATGGTGCATGAGTTGAGAGCTTCAAGGTCCTTGCAATGGCAGGGGTAGCAGAATGCTAGACCTCCTTGAAGAGGTTTTTGCACAGGAGCGATTGGAATATCATAAAATTGTAAAATAAATGTAAACAGGAAAAGATTTATTTATGAATCTTGACCAACAAGGGATGTTGGTTGGGGAAATGCATTTAACCTCAGATGGGGAAATTGGGGTTATGCCGCAGTGGGCCCAAACAGCGACTCACCAATAGGGCAATACTGCCATCCAAGTTTGTAGAATAGGCTGAAACTGACTTCACTCAAGTGATTGATTTAAGTTGGATTTGACCTGAGCGCGTTATTCCATAGATAGAATGGGTTTTGAATCCCCGTTCCTTGATTAATTGAACTGAACTGTCCGCCTTTATTTGGTAGATAGTTTTTATTAACTCTTGGCCCAACATCAGGGGCTGGGCACTCAGCACCCCACTAGGACCAGCCTGGGCATATTTTACCCTTACCCAGCGCTGGTCTAGGGTGTGCTTCAGGTCTGGGAGGCCCTGTAGCTCCACCTTTTGGGCCTCCAGGCGTCGAGCCTTATCTTTGGGGTTGGTCCCCACTATTATGTCATGTGCACATGACACATTTAGCATGTTCTAACATTTCTATATCTCTTCCCCTAGTTGCTTTCTCAAAGGGATCAGCATCCACTCAACAAACTTGATTTTGAGTAGGTCCAGACCTCACTAGCGTCTAATCTCACATAGATTTTGATGGGTCGTTTATTCCTACTGCAATCCATCCTCCCTCCCCCAAGAGGCGACATAGGTGAAATTATCCCTGAGTTGAGGATAACCAATAAAAAAAGTAAAACTTATAAAATATATTTTTTTCTAAGCGTTTTTTAATAATTTTTTCAATATTTTTACCAATCTTTTATTTTTTTCTTTTTTCTATGGAACTTGACCTTTTTTCAGTTCAGTGGTCCATCTTTTTATTTTATTCCCCCAAACGGGTTCCTAGGTATACTTAGACCTACCAGTTTTCTATGGTTCAGAGGTCTTACTTTTAAGGCTTAACCATCTAGTTTGGTTCAACGGTTCTTTTTTAAAGACTTAACCAAATAATTAGGACATAACCAACTTAATGGTTCAGCGGTCCTTCAGAAACCTTAGTTCATTAATTTTTTCATCAATACATTGCTTTAAATACTTAGCATGGACTCAATTTTCTATCATTCCATCTAAGAGGTTCTTGATGGAGTAGGCGTCCGTCACCAGCTTAACAGTAGTCTTAATGGACCTGACCACAATGCATACAACTTGTTTCTTCTCCTGAAACCATGCATATTATAATAGGCAACTCTTTTGCCTATTCAATATTCTGATAAGGCTGGTCAGTTCTTATCATCCATTGTTTTTGCTCAAATCATTTTCTTCAAATTCATATTGAATGCTTGCAATTGCATTTTGATCAGGATATTCATCAATCAGTTCAGGTACTGCTTGGCACTCATCCCTGATGTTGGTTCCACCACCGAATATAAAATTGATGGCAGCACAGCCTTCCTTCCATATAGCAGTTCAAATGGCGTTTTTCCCATTGCCATTTGATGACTTATATATTGTAGGCGAACGTCACCAAACTAAGGTCCATTCCCCACAAGGAAGTTCTTCCTGCGACCAGCTTCCTCAGTGTCATGGCCAGTGTCCCATTGACTCTTTCTACCAGTATGTTCATCTCTGGCAGGTAGGGTACAGACACAACTCCTCATATTTCCATTATTTCATTTAATTGCAGGATCACATGAGATGTAAATATTTGTTCCATTGTTGCTCAGCAGGACCTGCGGGCATCCATGTCAGTATACTACTTGATATAAATAAAGTTTTTAGTACTGGTAGCGTCTACTTTCACCGGGGCCTTTGTCTTATCCCATCTTGTCAGAAGGTCAATTACAACTATGATGTACTTATCTCCCCATGTTCTCATCGTCAGCAGTCCCATCACGTTGATGGACACTATATGCCAAGCAAATCCAGGGTGGACTAGTCAGTATCCAGTTGTATTCTTATGCGGCTTGTGCAACTGGCACTCCACACAGCAAGCCAGATAGTCCGCAACATCTTAGTAGATGGACTCCCAGTAGTAATACTAGTGAATATGATTGATCATTTTTCTCAGGCCTCCATGCATGACAACCTTATGAGCGACTTGAACAATAGCTGCTTGTTCTGACAGCTTTTGGAATAGTAATTGCTTCCCATTGATCATCTTGAAAACTTGTCCATCCATGGTCTCAGTGTTTTCCATCACTTTTCAAAGTGCATCTTGGATTTCTCAGGGCTTGTTCCCAATTTCTTCATTAACCTACTCTCTGGAATAGCTCATTCGCCTGCTGGTATACCACCTGGACCATTGGTAACGAGATAAGCCATCTGCATTCTGATGAAAAGCCCCAGCTTGGTGGACTATCTCATAATCATAAGCCTGTAACTTTAGTGCCCATCAGGACAGCCGTCCTTCTGGTTCTCTTAATTTGTGCAGCCAATGCAACGAGGAGTGGTACATCACCACTTTGAAGTGCGTTCCATGGAATACACCCAAAACCATTTACAGTCATAAATGACCGCAAGGCATTTATGCTCAGTCATGGTGTAATTCCTCTCAGCGGCTGAGAGTGTCCAGCTCACTTATGCCACCAGATGTTCATTCCTAAGTTTAAATAATTGGCTCAATATGGCACTGGTTGCCATCAACAAAGCAGCAGTTTGTATTATAAATTTTCAATTGTAATTTGGATATTTCAGAATTGGAGAATCTATTAAATACTGGCGTAACTCATTGAAGGATCTCTGGGCCTCTTCACTTCATATGAATCCTTTTTTCAGATCCTTCAACAAATGGGAGAGGCTCAGCAATTCTTGCAAAATCCCAAATGAATCTTCTATAGTATCTGACCATTCCAAGGAACACTTGGATATCTTGGACACTCTTTGGCATATCCTTTCTGGTAATCTTATCTCATTGTAGGTCCAAAAATCATGAATAATAAAATTGATATTTAATATTTTATAAATTTTATTTATTTTTGTATTTTTCTTTTGCAGTGGGACTTTTAACCTACAATTAGATTCTGAGGTCCTTCTTTTCCACTTCATCCAAACTAATTCCTAGGTATACTCAGACCTACCAAATTTCATGTTTCACATTCTTATTCTCTTAAGATTTAGCCATCTATTTGGTTCAGTGGTATTCTTTTAGGAATTGACCAAAATCTTAAGACATGATCACCTTAATGATTCAGTGGTCCTCTGAAAAATTGCACTTAGTTCCTTTTAGATCCAATACTTCCAATTTTTTAGTATTAAACTTGTTCACTATATGATCAGCAGCTCTGTTTCTTCATGTATAGGCAACACTTGCCGATTTTGGCAATACTTGTAAGTGCTTCCATTCATTAAGCCTTCAATCTTGACTTGTCATTCGTCCAACAGGTCCTAATTTTATTTTGTATTTCAGCAACTGATACTTTAGACTTCATATCTACCACAATTGTGAATTCCTCATTAGTCAACAGTAACATTTGATTGTTCTGATCGTTTTTCTCTTAAAAACGATTTTTGGAATTTGTTGTCACCCAAAACGTTTGAAGTAATTCCGCTGGTGGATCTGGAAACGATCCCTTAATCATACAGATTGATCTAGCCTTGTTAGATTCATCCAATTTCATCTTGAGTTGAGGATTCTCATCTCCAGCAATTTCTGCTCATTGATTGAATGATATCTGGGGCAAACAATTTTTTCCACTATCTTGAATCAATTGTTTCCTGTCTTCTCATACTCTTCATTGGTAATGTAATCCAATACTCTGAATTAATTGATTTTCCATATCAATTCATTCAATGTCTCATCTAGTATCTCATCTAGCACCTCACTCCTTGGGACTATTGCAAGTAGACCCAATTTCAACCCAAGTTGGCCCTTCTGATCCTTGGGACTATTTCAATTGGGCCCAATTTCAACCTGAGTTGGCCCTGCTGGTCATCTTCATCTTAGGTTGATTTTGGTGGAACATGTTTTCTTGAAGCACTAGACAGTTCCATATCTAGGCTGCAAGTCCTTTTCCTAAACCTTGAGTATCTTTAACGATTTTTTTCACTAGTTTCACATCTGATCTGGGTGAACGCAATTGAGCGTGAATCACTTCACGTTCAGTCTTCAATGATGTTACTTTCCCTAGTAACTTATTGCCAAAATTGGAAACATCTTCATATGACTTTATATCCTAGTATCTTCTACTCAACTACACCCTGTAGTGAGCACCAAATGTTAAAATTTATAAGGTTCTTGATTATTCTCAGCTGATGACCCCTAAATTAATTAACTTCACAGGTTTGGTGTTGTGCAATTCTCCAGATTGTCTGATGGTAAGATGTATTCATTTGATAATAGTATGGAGACTGTTACCCATAGTTGAATAAAGTTCTAGTATTGGGTCCAATGCTTGACCAGTATTTCCCCTTGAAATACTTAGGATGTCCTCAGTATGGATTTGTTCCCTTATACCACCTAGCTTGATCCACACTCAGATCCTCGTTTAGGGCTTATCTCTGGTGACACACAGTTAGCAGCAATCCCCAATTCAGTTCAGCTTCTCTTCTCTAGATCCATATTCAAATCCTTACTCTTTATCCTAAAGAGTCTCCCAATTAAAGCACTCAGTAAAAATTTCCTTGAGAAAGAATAGAAAGCAAAATGGATTCTGGTAATAGGTATCTTCTGGTAAAATGTTATCTTGTATTATCCTAATTACTGTAAAAATTTATATTTATTGAGTGAATTTTTTAGGGGAATTTATTGTGGGAATTTGGCGCCCAACCCTCAGTTAGCACCTCATTGATGAAACGGCAGCTGTTGCCTTTTGATTACCCATCATTGTCTCACCAGCAATGATCATCCCCATCCTGGCTAGGATTCCATCATTGTACATCCTTGATACCTAAAACAGAAAGAGTCAGAAAACGTGTCCCTAACTTTTCCTCTCAATACCAGTGAACCAACCATATTTGGCAAGCGACCTGCTTAGGTAATGGGACTTTTACCCACTAAGGCAGGTCACAAACCATCTGATTGATTTGCTAGTTGCATGCGTCATCACTCGCCTTGCAACTTTATCCTTAATTTTTTAATTGGTTGGTGATGAAACCCAACCAATCCCAATTGGTACATCTGATAGTTAATCGATTATCAACTATCAGATGCCTTTATTTCATTGGCAACTCTGTCGATGAGATCTTAAGCACTCACCTGGATTGATCCCTGACAGATATGACCCAGGCAAAAAACCTAAATTCCCCCAAACATTGTTACTCTTAATTCAGGGACAACCACTATTTAATTCCCTTTGCTATAGGGAATTATCCCCTAGCAACCCCTGGTAATCTAGTCAGCTGGGAATATGGGCAAAATCCCAACACAGCAGCTTTGGCATTATTAAATAATTTAGTAATTTTGCTTCAGGCTGCTTTGGGGAAAGTAGGGGGGTAGTAGAGTGAGGTAAGCCTTAGTTGGTATGAGCCAAGAATTGGGCCACTGCTTTGCATAGGTTTAGGCAATGGGGAGAGGCCACCACTATTAAGGCGACTGGTGGTCACTTTGATAGAGGGTAGCATTGGGTTTAGGAGCAAAACATTTGAGGGATGGTGTTTTTGTCAAAATCAGAATTGAAAAACTTGGCCTGATATAATCAAACCACCCAAGAGGTTCACCAGATTCCTCATTTGTGATAATGTCACCTGATTCATCAATCTCAGCCAATAGGTCCCATGGATTTTGGTTCACAAGAATAACGGATGAAGAATTTGGGTGGAAAGGAGTTGAATGGGCTTCTTGGGTTTGAATGGTGGTCTAGTCCTGACTCTGATTGGCGTGGGTGAAATTGGGTGGGTTAATGTGGGCGATTGATTTGGTGGGGGCCTATTTCCCACTCTGGCCCATTGAATGAGAACGTTGAAGGGGAGGGTGCAACAAAGCGTCCCATTTGGAATCCGCTAAATAGGGCTCAGAAGCCACATCAGAGGAAGTGGCTCAGGGGCAGGATATTTTGGAATGGTCAAACCCAAAACAGAGGGGGCAGATCTGATTACCATTATCTACATGAGCCCAAAAAAGCACTCATGCGCCGCTGCAATATGAGCATGGGGGGATTTGTTAGGCTATGGAAAGGGTGGTGTGGTATAATGGTAGCAGTGTAGTGAGGGGCAGCAAGGCGCTCTGCACCAGAGGGAACAGTGAAGACAAGGTTGGGCTGAGTCCCATAGTCAGAAGGCCCACCATCAATTGATCATATAAAACTTGAGGTGGGAGGTGGGAAGGGAGGGACACAAAGGACACCACCATTGTGGTGTCTGTAGGGAGGCGAGTTCAGGTAGTTGGTAAAGAGAGTGTTTTTGTAAACAAGGAGAGTAGAAGCCGCTGCTGCAGCGTCCTCCTCCATCTGGAAGCCAATAACAAAATAGCCCTTAAATTGGCGGAAATCAATAAAGCCAGCCGGCACAAATGCAGCAGTGGCCAATTTGATAATTGCCTTGTCAGCATACAGTAATAAACGCCTGTAGTCAACTCATAAGCAAAATCAGATTGTGGAACAAAGTAGGGCAAGAGTATGGGGGAGAGAAGGGTGGATGCGCGCCAGGTGGAGCACTAAGTCCCATGGGGGGACAAAATGGCCAGAAGGAGATGGCGGGCTATTTGACCCCATGCAGGTGTTTGCCTGCAGGGCAGAAATTGCTAGGTGGTGGAGCACTGCTACCCCACATTAGAGCAGCAGGAGGTTGGTCCATGGACATTAATAAGAAAATGGGTGTGGTTAGATGGCGTTGGTAAAAATAAAGTTTCTTATAAAATTTGCTCAAAAGTAAAATTGATCAGTAAGAAAGTTTACTGCCTACCCTCTTGATTTTAATTGAATATATCTACTAATTAAAAGGCTGAGGCCTTAGATTGTTTATCTCTCCTAGAGCTCATGTTAATCTATTATATACTGACTATTATTTTAAGCTGCATGTCTAAAATTAAACTTTTTTCTTAATCAATCCTTGCCATTCCAAATTCAACAATTTATAGGTGCTAACTTACCTTTAATTTTAATTCTACATCCTTAATATCTGGTAATTATCAATTTTAATCAGTCCTTTGCCTTTATGCCATCACAAACCCTAAATCCTTAATTAACATTTAATTATCTAACCCCTATGTATAGATGAACTCATTTCACTTATTTTATAAAGTAACTTGTCCTAGTGCTGGTGCAAACTCACCATTAAAAGTAATTATTATTATCCTTGGCCATTCATAGCATCTTATTGTAATAGGCCAGTTGCTTATAATTTGTATTTTCTTAAAGCCAATGCACTAGATTTTCTGTCTTTTCCAAATTTATGCAACTTATCAAAAATTCCTAAGTTATGCTCAGTTATCAACTTTTTGAACCTATAGGAATCATGGTACTTAGAGAATCATATAATACTAAGATTGTCATTTGGAAAGGGGATTTGGTTCTTATAGCAACTTGTAGAACCCTATAATAAGAAATCAAAGACTTTGTGAGCCCTCAATCCACTATCAGTACTTTAAGTCCATGGTGTGCTTTTTTGTTTATATTTAAAGGCCCATTTTCTAATAACAGTGTATTCTTTTGTGTTTATAAAGTATCTGTCTTAATATAGATTACCTATTTTACTGCGCAAACTGACCTGTGAACTTGAATTATGAGGACAAAGCGCCACTTTAGCATTGTGTTTCTCAAAACAAAGGACATGTTCTCTAACCTTGTACATCATGTTTAAACATATGGACCTAGTTGGACCCTGTCTTTCAGTTAATGAGAACCAACAAATGTATGCAAAAGAAGCTGACCCTTGAGGCCAAGGATATAGATAGTTATGCTACTAATCAACTCAATGACTCAGTTGACTGCTACCTTTCCATCTATTTAACATTCCAATAAACCACAATTGCTAAGTTTCAGAACTAAAAAAAGGTCAGATGAAATTTCTCATTTGCTTTAATAACTAAATCGAAGACAAATTTGGATTTCAAAAAAATATGAAAAGCATCTGCTTGATCAAGCCAAACCTTACCAATGTTGATGTAATTGATGCCTGCTGCCCCAGCTTGGGGTGGTGGTGCTCCACCATCTGGAATCATTCAGCCGCCACTGAAACATGCATGGGCTGGCTCTGCTAGCCCTCTCAACGCTACTGGGCGTTATGTTCCCCCTTGGGACTTGCCCACCACATTGCAAGCTCCCAGGCAGTGTTCCAGAGCCCTTTGGTGCTCCCATGGAGCAATTTGCGTTTTGGCCTCTGAGTCAAACATGGGAATCTTTTCCCATATGTGAGCATGGCCATCATTGAGATAACCACGGCAGTTTTCAAACCCGCCAGTTTCATTGACTTCCACCCCTTTAAGAGGTATTTTAACCTCAGCTTCTTCTCAGAAGCTGATGCAGCAGCATCTATGCTGCAAATTGTTTTTAAAAGAATTCTGATTACCACCATTTGTACGCAGCTTCTGGATGAGGCCACTTTGATGGTCCAGTTTGCTGGGTTTCCCTCCCATCTCTCCCCCAAATGCCTCCACCATGAGCTCATGGAGGGTTTGGCTGTTTATGGTGCAGGCCCCATGTTGCAGTTCATGGTTCCCAACAGGGTGGATTGGTTAGCAGGACCTCATGCCTTTGCAACAATCCGCCCCTTTCATCAAGATTCCCACCTTGTGATTCCCCAGCACCATGATCAGATCTCCCCCTGATCACCCATTCAGAGAACGCATTGAAAATGGCTGTGCCATTTGCCCCTTGTGCTTTGAACTTGATCATTTGAAGCACACATGCCCCACAGCTTCCACCTCTGACGCTTCCGCCATTCCTCTTTCCTGCATTGGGTCAGCAGCCACATCAACCCAATCCTTCAAATGGGCTCATTCCTCCCACCCCAGCCTTAAGGAAATTGGGTGCAGCTCCTAAAGTGGTGCCCATTCAAAATTCAAATTTTAAAAATTTTAAAAATAATTTGACCAGTTTACTGAATCCTGAGTCAATGGCTGAACCAGTTTCAGCTGAGCTGTTATGGTCAACTGTCTAAAACCAAGCAGCTCCAGACACCGTTTCAATTCAGGTGGCTAGCCCAGCTTTGGCTGAGCTAAATCCATTCAAGGCTTTCAAATGGATTGATGAGGATGAATGGCTGTGTCATGTTTAGATGAAATTTTGCTTTGGAGGCATTCTTCGTTGACCCTCCCAATTTGCGTCCCCACCGTTTTCACCCTCAAAACGGTTTTCCAGTTTATAAAAATATTAATAAGATGGCAGTTGAGGCTGCAGCTGCCCCTGCTAACACCCTACTTTGCCAGCATCTTCATGGGGCAATGGAGCCCCTTATTAGAGGTATTCCTATCCCCAAATTTTCCCAAAATTTTGAGTAATATGCAAAGTATAAAATTGAGGAGCTTGCTTTTGGTGTGAGCCACGCTTGCATTGATGCAGCAAAAACTTCTATTTTTGACCCCAATTATCCTGAAACCCGCAGGCGCACCAGTTCATTCACTTATGTGCCTGCTTTCATCACTTTCGCTGAGCATCAATTTGCTCAATATGTTGAGGCAATGGACACCGCTAGCCTCATAAATGAAGAAAACCCACAACTATACCTCCTTATGCCACATGTCGCTGATGCTCCTATCCCAATGTTGTCCTCCATGGTCCGCCAGCTAAAGCGGGCGCTGGACAAAAGTTTTCCCAAAACTTCCTCACCTTCTGATATGGCTTCCTAGGCTGTTGGCTGAGGTGCCATATTAGGAATTTTTCATATTAATAGTTCATTTTTTGGCCCATTTTTCGAATAAAGGTGTGTGGCGGCTCCCCTTTTGGGTTAGGCACCACTAGTGCTAAAAAAGGAGGGTCAGATGAAAACCAACACGTTGCTAATGACCTCAATAAAGATATAAATTGATCTGTTTTCTATTACCAATATCTACAGAAAATTGACTATTTACACTCTAAAAAAACCTAAGGTCAGAATATAAAGGCACTGAATAAAGAAAGGTGAGCAATGAAAGATGACCTTCCTACATCTAACTAAAATATAATTAGGCTGAACATATGGTCTAGGTAGAGCATCACCGCTCCACTAGCATAATAAATCAATTTCAACAGTGATCATGGATACCCTTGGTTTTGTTGTAAAGGAATCTAAACTGCTAAATTTAGAAGATAAAGGTGATCAGGCCAATTTCAGGCACCTCTCCTACTGGTTAAACTACAATACTAGATGTCAAGATTCTGATATTTTTGGCTGATAAGCTTTAAGTAGTTTGGTGGAATGGGTGAGAATGGCCAAACCGAGGAGTATGATGCTATTAATGAGATTGTCTTAACATAAGGCGATAGGGTGATATTGAGCTTTTACAAATAATTAGTGGATCACCTCCAAATAAGTTGATAAGGAGATGTTGACATTTGATGAATATTTAGTAGATTGCCTTTAGAAAGGCAATAGAGAACTTAAAAATATCATACTCAGCCAAAACTAATTAGAATACAGCAGAACCAAATAGTCTAATCCAAGAGAGCGGTATCTTCTGAAATCTCTGAGATATAAGCAAGATGGGTTAAATTGAGGGAGAAGGTTTTTAGTAGGGAAAAGAGAGTGGAACACCAAGCATCCGCTGAAAATAGATATGTTAAAATGAAGAAGTGTTGTTGGGGTAATTGCTCCTATTTATTATATTATATTTATTTCAAGTGTGTTCCAAGGACTGACAATTTCCATATTATCCATCCTATTGCTCAGTGGGCTCAACCCAGCGCAAAACCCTTTGAATATCTTCTAAATATCGCTGAACTTATAACAATGGTGATCACTACAGGGGGCCATTGATCAATCACAAAAAGATAAAAATTCTCCAGTTGCCAGCTATGTCACATATGCCTTGCTTTGATGGGGGATCTTCACAACACGCTGCACCAGTCAAATATGCAGAACTCATACTTGCTTTGGACGCTATGCTCAAAAGGCAGGATGAGCTTCTTCAGGAGGTTTGTATTGATAAGCTGCCTCCATTTAATTGCGATGGGAATATTCATGGGTTCTTTAAGCGATTTAAGTTTGTGACAGAAGAGCTTCAGATCGGCATAAAGTGAAACTGTTAATATCCACCTTGGATGTTGTTAGTGCTGACCAAATCACCTGCTATCTTCTAACCAGTTTCGTTACATACCAAGAAGTGAATGGTACTGTGCTGTGGTTGTTTGGAGGAACCACAAAGATGTCATAGCGAAAGGCTGAGTTATTGACCATCAGGTTCCAGTATAATAAGACTCTCACCACATTTGCTGATCAAATCATGGCGAAAGCCCATGTATTAATCAGGACAGGAACTTTATCCAAATCTGATGTGTGCATTGCAATGAACTCCGCATTGAAGCCATATTGCAAGCTTTACAATGTCATGACCCTGATGTTGGAAGATGTACCCCTGCTCAAAATTGTTCATTTTTTGCGCCATTTATCCTCTACCTTCCCTCCACCCAATACAGAGCAGAAACATACTGTCACCATCTCCAGACTTTCTTATTTGGGGGAATCCTCCTATCCATTTCAGATTCCAGAAAGTTACCCCATCAGTTTAACTTCCGCCCCAGACCTGTTTATCATCAAAAGCCCAACTACTGACCTGACCTAGTTATGCTGACCATCCACAGTCATCCTATCGACCTGGGCCTGTTTATGCCAATCACCTACAGTCCAACTTCTGTAGTGGGCCATCTTACAAAAATCAAGGACGTAGACCCTATGGAGTAAACTGTTTTGAATGCGTATGCCCTGGGCACCTGGCACAAGTTTGCCCCAATTGGTGGGTCCATTACGTACAGCAGGACCAGTACTACCAGGGAAAAGTCAGAGCGGAGTAGAGATGGGACTCTCTACCTCCGTTATCCCAACCCCAAACGTCCCACCTGAACCTAATAATAAATATTTGGCGGAAGTCCCTCAGTACAATAACACATTCTTGTATCAGCAGCCAATTGGAGAGGTGAATATATTGACAAGATCACAAGCCAAGGATTTGGAGGAAGAAGGATCCATGCAGCAATTGAAGCATACGCTTGTCAAATGTTTGACTAACTTTCCCCAGACAAACCAGACCCCTCCTTAAATGAACCCTCCCTAACGGGGGTAAACGTCCCCTTCCCAGTGGACGTTATATTCAAAGAATACCCTAAAGTTGGTGAAGGTATTATGGGCTTTTTGGGAAAAGAGACCTTTAAACATCCACATCTTAGACAATCAAAATTCATCTTATTCTGAGTATATATACTGTGACATTGTTGTAGCAAAAACCCAAGTCCACGCTATCATCAATATGTGAAGTCCAGTTAATATAGTTTCTACTAAGCTGGTGACTAAGCTGACATTAAAACCTGATGTGGAACATTGTAGGTGTATGGGACCTCTGGAAAAGAAAACACAGTCTCTGAAGGAGCGTACAGTGCGCTACCTTTGCAGCTTGGGTCAATTGTCATTGTAGCCCCAGCGTTAGTGTTGCCCAATGATAATTACAACCTTTTAATTGGAATCCCTTTCATGTGACACTTTGGGGCTATTTTTGACATGATGGAGGAGAACTTTTTAAATTTTGAATCAGTGGATCCCAATTTACTTCACCTCCAGTGGAGTGCCGAAGAATCCAGTGCACCTGGGACATATCAAACTGTCATACAGTGACAGGGTGATTCCAGTTTGCTACCATTGACTAAAGAGCAAGACCCAATCCCTCCCTCAACAGATATACAGATATCAAGGGCTGCCGCTTAGAGCGGCTGGGACTATAATTATCCCCTCCAATAATAAAATAATAGTGAACACTGAATTGGTGGTAGAAGTGCCAGATAGAATCTACGGGAAAGTTATTGGTCCTTATCAGCAATTGTGGATTGAGCCCCACGTGGCTCCAGGCATTATACTATCAGGAAATGGGAAGATCAAGTTTTCATTAGCAAACTTATAAAATTAACCAATGCAAATCTTCCAGCACAAATAGTGGCGTATTTACATTTGACCACTGTTGAGGAGGTCCTTCAGGTTCATGAGTTTTGTTCGCTGGATGAATTTGGTCTACCTGTCAAACCACAGCCCAGCATAATGACTGTGATATCGTGCAATGAATTAATGGGGTTATTGGAAGCATAGAAGGATCGAGCAATAGCTTTATTTCAAATGTATAAGATGTTTTTGCTGTCAACAACCATGATTTAGGGTGCACTCAGGGGTGGTCCATTGGGTGGACACTGGAGATTATCCTCCCATCAGGTCATGGCTGATCCACTGATCAAGAGCAGCTGATGAAGTTGTCACTGAAGAATCTGAGAAGCTGCTGGAGCAAGGGATGCTAGAACCCTCAAAAAGTCCATGAGCTTCACTCATTCTAATTGCCAAAAAGAAGGATGGTACCAACCAGGTAGTGATAGACTACCAGAAACTCAACAGTATTACCAAGAATGACTCCTACCCTTGCCACGGATTTATGATGCTCTGGATCATTTAAGCAGAGCTCAGTACTTCTCAGTGATGGATTTGATATCAGGTTACTGAAAAATCGAAATTCCTGTGGCAGAACAATAGAAATGCACCATTATCACATCCAAAGGACTTTTCCAGCTGACCCATATGCCACAAGGTCTGTGTAACGCTCCAGCTATTTTCCACCGGTCTATGGATACCATCCTTTGCAACCTGAAGCTGTCATGTGTTCTTGTGTACCTCAATGATATTAATGTCCTTTTGTGAACATTCTACACGCATTTTAACAACTTTGAGGATGTCTTCCGCTTGCTTGCTGAGGCCAACATCAAGATAAAGCCTTGGAAATGCCACTTCTTTAGAGATCAGTTGGAGTACTTAAGATTTGTAGTAGACTCTACAAGGCTTAAACCTCAGCTGGCCATGGTGAAAGCTATTCAAAAATGACTGCGCCAACTAGTAAGTGGGACATACAAGTATTTTTGGGAATGGTTGGCTACTAGCGCCGCTTTATATCCAAATTCAGTTGTATTGGAGGTTCGCTATTTAAGCTATTAAAAAGGATGCCATGTTCAAATAGACAGAACTCCGTCAAAACTCCTTTTAAACGCTTCAGATGGCATCAATCAATGCACCGGTGCTATGCTACCCAAATTTCAATAAAAGATTCATTGTTCAGATGGATTTATCCTTTTCCTCTGTTGAGGTAATCCTATCTCAAAAAGACAATAAGGTGAGGAGCATCCAGTTGCATACTGCAGTTGGAGCCTGAACTGCCTGTTAGATTTTGATGGTTGACTCAAAAATAAACCCTTTGAGAAAACCATCAATGATAATAGATTACCCCCATTGATGGATCCTTTGATCCTTCCCAATATATCTGTATAATCTGATAAATCAGATTCACCTCAAAACTGCCTTAATTTTGTCTAAATGACTCAATTATCATAGCTAATAACAGCTATGATATAATTACATTATGGCCAATTATGGGATCCACTTGGGTGAACCAATTATATATGGCACAAACCTAGTTGCATATACGATTTATTGCAAAAACAATTAATTAGTTCTATTTTTAATGTATGTCAATCATTGCTTTTGGTACAATAGTACTTACACATGGACAGCCCAAATAGGGAGTACCTAGTACTATTGAGAGGCCTGCCGACGTCCTGATTAGAGGTGCGTCATAATTCAAACTCTATATTTTTATTCTCCCCATTTATTGTATTTTATCATCTGTATGACAAAACGTAATCAGGCTGATTGAGAGGCAAATTTACACCACTGAGGTGCTAATATTAAGCCTGATAATCTTTCCAATTATGAGAGTAGTAGTGCCTCCAATTGGGCTGAAATGATTGTGATTTAGTTAATTCAAGGGCCAAATTAACTTGGAGATATTTTAATTACCATTACCATAAACCATAGCGGATTGGCATGGTTTTAAGGAACTCATCTGATAGATGAGTATGGCCAGAAGATGCCCTAGAAGGTATAAAATACTGGCGCCTGGCCCTAAAATAAAATCATCATCTTTCTATATATTCATATTTTTGTCTTATGTTATCTTATCTTAAATTGAATTTCATAATAATAAGTTAGACAATTAATCAGGGAGCTTGTCATAGTTACCTGTGTCTGGAGAGTTCCCAATTAGAGAGGGAAATTTACCCAAAAGAAGACCAGAAGAGTTGTTTATTGTTGTTTAGCTTTGTGATCTTCCAAATGGTTAGGAAATACTGTAAGACACATAGCATAATTGAGAAATTTATTAACTGAAACTCTTTATGACTATAAAAGCAGGAATACATTAACAAGCGAGCTAGTACTCAATTTCTCTCACTGCCATGAGCGTGATTATACTGTGACTGAGTGGGAGTGCTTAGCAGTGATCTGTCATAGATTTGGCTGATAAGAGTTAGACTAGGCTCCCAATCAGGGTTCATGAGCACCCAGTTGAGAGCTCAGAATACCATGGGCACAGTGGTCTAAGCGATTTGTACAATTGGGGTTCTATTAGAAATGTGAGGGAATCAAAAGTTCATTAACATACCAAAGGCCTCTCAAGGAAAACCAAATTGTTGCAATGGGGGCAACCACAAGTCTTGTGAGGCAACCACCGAGGGCAGGGGGAGGCAGGAAGGACAACTCCTCCATGGTTTGCAGTTGCTGGCCTTTAGGTTTTAATGAGAGGTTTTCACGTAAACAAGGGGTGGTAAAAGAGCCATCACGTAATCAGTGGTGAGTGCAGAGAGGGATGAAACTCGCAAAAAGCGTCAGGGCTGAGCTCTCCCTGAACAGGGTGCTCAAGGCCCCACGGTCAAGCAAAAACCATTAGTAGATGGGCCTGGTAGGGGTCCCAGCTCTGCAGATGGCGGAGTAGAGATGCCCTGGCGTTTCTCCAATGGTGGAGTGGCTTTGGTGAAGCTAACATCAGAACGGACGGGCAGATTTACACTAAACAGAAGTGCAATAATGGATGAGGAAGTGGGTTCATCATTGGGGTGAGCTGAAATATCATAATTGCTATCCGCCACCACGTGGCAGGGTCAATTGACTGGATAATCCAGTTGGCAAACATCAGAATATGGATCTGGGTAGCAGCGCGCTTGCCAGATTGATCATCAGAATTTTTATTGTTTTTAATAAAGTGGACGGAGGCCACAACAAGTTGGGCGATGGATATATGAGAGGTTTATTGTGCACAAAGCATAAGGAAGTAAGATAATGAACTGACAACAGCCCCTGGGAAGAGCGGTTGTCTTAAAACTAGGAAAATTGCTTGGTGGAAGTGTTATAGGACTGTTCATTTGTGGGTTGGTGATGAGATCTGGTTGGCTGATGGGGAGGGAGGTAGAGGATGCTCAAGGTCCTAACAAAAATAAAAAAAAACTTTTATAAATTTTCCCACATTTTTGGACCCAAGCCAGGTTGACGGTGCTGATCCAGGACCTGACCATCTGAATCAGCCTGTTCACATGATTCATATTTCCTGGATTTATCTTGGGGGCTGCAGCAGCGGGGCTGAGTTAATTAAGACCTGGTCTAAACTCTCAATTGGGCTATTCGCATGATCCAAACTTCCCAGATCTATCCCAGAGAGTTGAGGCAACTGGTCTAGGTTGTTCAATGCCTGGTATGAAATCTGAATTGTGCCCTGATTTTTATTTTTGGTGCTGGTCAGTCCAGACTGGCTCCCCAGTCCAGAATTTGCAGACTGGGACTTAAGGTTGCCACAGGCAATTTTCTTAAAATTCTGGCATAAATTGCCTGGGGGAGTGGGGGTCCCAGGGCCTGCGCATAGCCCCAGGATTGCATGAACTATCTGCAGACCCCTCTATCAACATCAACATGGTTGAGAGGGGGAAGAGGTGGGAACAGGTATCTTTGGGGGGAAGAGCGGTCACCCAGCGCTTATCTACAACGTGCACCAAGTCACTCAACTGCAACATGGGGTCCACTTGGACCTTAGGGCCCCTTTTTGTCTGGAAGGGGTATTGCTCCCTATCCAGGTGTAGAGGATGGTCTCCAGATCTTACACTACCCTTTTCTTTTTTGACTGGGAGGATTCCCCCAATTTGGGCATAGAATAGGGCATAATCTTTGTGCCTCTCTGGGAGCTTTATGGAAAGAATGTCAGCGATCTTCTGGGGGATGGGGGGCTGTGGGGTGGGATGTGTGGAATTCCTCTACCAGCTCCTTACAGTTTCACAATAATGTGCACTCACCCATCTGTTCTCATATATGGGGTTGCCTTTCCAGGCGACCAGGTATTAATCAGATCGGTGGGACCTCCAGGAAGCCAGTATAGCCTCCACTTCCGCTTCCTTGGAGTCCCCAATGACAATGGACTTTAAAGAGGTTGAACTTGCCCTTTGAAGGGGTTAAGAGGGAGGTATGTAAGACATTATGCTGCTTCCAGTGCATGGGCAATTTCAAATGGTATGCCCCATTGCCCAAATCCTTCTCAAACTTAAAGGGTCCTGAGCGTTTGGCCGCTAGCTTTTGGGTGGGATCTTTCATGGGGAGGTTGTGGGTGTCCGGCATGACGAGGGAGCTGACTTTAATCTCATGTCTGGGGAGGCTCTTCCAATAAGCAAACTTCTTATAGTCCTTGATGGACTTTGTCAGATGTTCATGGACCAGTTTGTGTGTCTTGCAGAGTGAGCTTATATGGTCCTCAGCTGCGGGAACTGCTGAGGAGAGCTGAGGCACCATTTGAAAGGAGGGGTTGTACCCCAGGGTGACCTCAAAGGGGGAGAGATTGGTCAAGGAGTGGAGGTGATTATTGTACATAAACTGTGAAAGCGGCAGATCCTTGGACCAGGTATCTTGTGAGGCCTTTGCATAACAGCGCAGGTACTGGTCCAGTACCTGGTTCACCCTCTCAGTCTGCCCATTGGACTGGTAGTGGTAGTCGGTGGATCTTCAGGGTTTAATGCTGAGGAGGGTTAAATATACTCCCAGAATCGGGCAGTGAACTGGGGACCCTATCGCTCACTATCTTTTTGGGGAGACCAAACATGGCAAAGACATGGTTGACAAACAAACTCGTGGTCCCCACCGCAGCAATAGCTGAGAGGCAGGGGATAAAGATCTCAAACTTGGTAAATTGGTCTACAACTATTATAATAGCATCTGAGCCACAGGAGGGTGGGAGCTCCACGATGAAGTCCACTGAGACTGAGGTTCATGGGCCCTCAGCCTGCTGCAGAGGGTGTAACAACCCCTTCTTCCCAGAATGATCAGATTTTGCCTGGGGCACAGTTGACACAACGAGGAATTTATGTGGGAATATCCTTTGAGGACCCATGCCAGTTGTAGGTTCTCTTGATAAGATCTGCAAACTTCTTGATGTCAGGGTGACCAACTTTTGGGGGACCATGATGCTCCTCAATAACATGGCTATGTAGTGAGGGGGACCCAAACTTGATCACAAAACCAGATTGTTCCAACCCATAAAGTATATGGAGCTCTCTTCTAAACTCATAGACTCCAAGTCAGCATAAAGCTCTATTCCTTCTGGACAACAAGTTTGGGAAGCGAGGATGCAGAGGAGAAGTGGGGCATCTGGGGCCAGGTCATCAAAAGCTACTGTAGGGGGGCCAAAGAGAGGATTTGGGAGGGGGCACTACATTGGTGAGATTTAGTGGGTCCTCCCCACCATCTGGTGACAGGGAGGGGTTTTAACTGAGCATGTTTAGCAAAATGTTCAGGGGGCCCTTTATAAATTTGTACTTGAAGTGAAACCCACATAGATCCTGTAGGTTTGAGTTTGCTGGTGCCCCAGCTTCTGGGGTTTGCGGTAGTAGAGCAGGGCCTTGTGATCCATATGAACGATGATCTCACGCTAGGCACCCTGCAGGAGGTATCTCCAACGGGTGAGTGACCACGCCACTACTGCTAATTCATTATCATATATAGGCCACGCTTGCTCAGTTGAAGTGAACTTACAGGAGAAATAGGCTACCAGATGTTCAACTTCTTCATGTTCCTGTAGCAGTACAGCGCCCACTGCCACTGATGAGACATCTCAAGCTACTATAAAGGGGCGAGAGGAGTCAGCATGATGCAGGACTGGTGCTTTGGGGAAGACCTCCTTAATAGATTCAAAGTCCTGATGGCATTTGGGGAACCACTTGAAAGAAACATTCTTCCCTGTGAGGGGGTGGAGGGGTGCTGCTAGTTGAGCGAGGGCTGGGGAGAACTTTTTTTTTAAAAGTTTACTGTGTCAAGGAAGCTGCGAATTTGCTTTTGCATAGTTGGGGTGGGACATGAATGGATAGCCTCAAGCTTGCAGGGTGGTATTGCATATCCATCCTTTAAGACAATGTTGCCTAAGAAGGTCACCTCGTCCTTGAAGAATTTGCACTTGGAAGGCTTTACAAAGAGTCCTGACTTGTGGAGGGTTGCCACCACCACTTCTATGTCCTTGGCATGTTGTTCTGGGATGAGGGAATGGATCAGAATATTGTCAATATAGGCAACGGCACAAGAGCAGCACAAATCCCCCAGCACATCATCAATGAGGCGCTGGAAGGTGGCCAGGGCATTCTATGGTCCAAAGGACATCACCCTAAATTGGAAGAGGCCTCAGTGGGTGCTTATAGCTGTAAGCCACTCCTGTCCTCCTTTCCACCCTCACCTGATTGAAGGCATTCACCAGGTCTAACTTTGAGAAGATGCGGGACTTGGCGATAGCCTGGGCGATAGTCTGCTCTAAGGTCAGGGGGTATGGATAAGGGATATTAATGTCGTTGAGGTGGCCATAGCTGACACATGGGCGCAGGGAGCCATCTGATTTCCTAGCAAAAACTATGGGGGAGGAGACGGGGGAAGATTTCTTAATGAGCCACCCTTTCTCTAAAATCTCATCTAGCCAAATCCCCAAAGCCTTGTCCTCTTTTTCAGGGTAGAGGTAGAGGGGGCAGTTGATTTTGACTAGGTTAACTGTCAGTTGAAATGATAATTGTACTCAGAGTGTAGGGGAAGCTTAGATGCAAGCGACATATCAAAGATCGCCTTGTAAGGGGCTAGGAAGAAAGGGAAGTCTTAAGGGAGGTCTACTGGAGCAGGGTCTGGAGGGGAGATTGAGACAAGAGAGGTGCCCAGATGAAGGGTTTCCAGCAGGGGAAACTCTCCACTCAGCTTAAGGTTTGTGAATAATAAGGAGTTACTCTTAAGGTTGATATGGACCTGCTGGCGGCGCCACCAGCCCACCCCAGAATTACAGGATGTAGCAAATCCTGTACTGCTGAGAAGTGGTTACAAAACCCAAAGTCATGAACGAAAAAGTGTAAGGGGCATTGGATACAGTAGGACTTCAGAGTGTCATGTTTACATGACCTAATTGAGGGCACCAACAGCAAGGACAAGGCTGGGCGGAAGGAGGTCCAAAAAGTCAAACTTCAGGACCTTCCTGATATCGAGCATACCGTGGACCAACGCTGGGTACAGGCCAGGTATGCCCAGGTTGGTACAATTGAGGTGCATAACACCCAGCCCCTTGTTTTGGCTCTTGCATTAAAATGAATGACTTATCTTACTAATGATGCTGGCTTGATTCAATTGATTGGTGAACAGGGGTTCAAAACCTGGCTAATTTATGAAATTACTAACTCAGGTAGGGCTCAACTATAAACGATCACTCAAGTAAGGTCATTTTCGAAGTATGTTAACCAGTTGGATGGAAGTGTGCACTTATTAGTGCACCAAAGCTTAGTACCATTTTCTCCAATTGATTTTTCCCCAAGTTAGCTTAGATATGTTTACTTAAGAACAACTTTTCTCATTAGTTATCTTTCCTATGATAAATACCCGTCCATTTACTTTTTTATTCTACACAGTGCATTCAAAAAGTTCTGGGACTAAGGTTTTAAAGACATAACTTTAAGAATAAGTAAACTTTCTCTTATCATAATTTAAACGTACAACCTTTCCCTCTCTATACATATTTATATTGCTAAAACAATTGTTAAAAGTTATGCACATAGTTCCTATTTTGTATAACCATGTTTAAACCAGCTGTCACATTCTTCTGAATTGTCTCTACTTTATCAAAAGGATGAACCTTCAGTGCCACCTTCAGATTATAATTATCCACCCTATTCACCAGATTTGGCTCTTTCTGACTTCTTTTTTTAGTACTAGATGGTCGTCTGACTTCTTTCTGTTTTCTAATCTGAAGGTGGCACTGAAGGTTTATCCTTTTGATAAAGTAGAAACAATTCAGAAGAATGTGACAGCTGGTTTGAACATGGTTATACAAAATAGGAATTATGTGCATACCTTTTAACAATTGTTTTAGCAATATAAATATTTATAGAGAGGGAAAGGTTGTATGTTAAATTATGATAAAAGAGTTTATTTATTTGTAAAGTTGTGTCTTTAAAACGTTAGTCCCAGAACTTTTTGAATGCACTGTGTATGTTGACTTAAGCGAACCTGTGTATGGACCTCTTCAAGGAGGTCTTATGGCACGTTAACCAATTTATTTACTTTAAAATTACCACAGCGTCAGGTACACCGCTGGGCCGCCTAGGTTCCCTCCAACCTGAGGCACTCGTGCACTCTAGCCCTGCTCAAAAATTGGTTAGGAACTCAGCTTTAGTATGCAGCCAAGTCTTGCTGTGGGTTCAATCACTATTAATGGTTACCTTGTTAACCACCCTCTCCCTATGTCATTGTAGCTCAAGCACACTCTGAAGATCTATCCTTTTAGTAATAATGATGACTGGTTTCTTTGCGTTGGGCCTGTGCACTGAGCACCACCACGCAGGGAACTAGAGAGTTATAGATACTCTCCTGAGATAGAGGCTCCAGTGAGGAGCCCAGGATAGATGAAACGACCTCCATCACCAGGTCCAGGGAGCATGCCACATTGATATCAATAAAGTTACCCGCCGCTTCCATGTTGAAGGGGGCTTGTATAGTGACCTTGCCCATCTCTTAGTGGAAGTAAACATGAATCAGAAAGTAGGCTTGATCCTCTTTATTGGGTAGAGAAAGAGAGAGGGCAGCAGAGGAAGGAGCATGACCCATAAGAAGAGATTGCTCATGAGGTGCTGGGCTGAGTTATTTCTGAGGTAAGAAAGTCATTTCCTCCTTGCCCCAAATGGAAAGGCGTGGGGTTGATGCATACACCTGCTTCACCCTCTTCAGGGGTAGTAAGAGTCATCCATGGGGACAATAGCGCCAGGCAGAACAAATTCAGAACTCTGGGGACCCAACAGGCCACCCTCCTGATTAAGGGTAGGGACATGGGATGCTGCAGGCAGGGGTTCCCCCAGAGGGGGAATACCTAAGGTGGACATAGATGTAGGGCAAAGGGCCGCAAGCCTGGGGGACGCTTCCCTTGTCTGCAACTGCTGGCAGAGGAGGAGGGGTGTTGCGAGGTACCCCAAGAGCTGCAACAGCATGCACTGGGACATGGAAGGGTCTGGCCCCAATTTGAGCGGGACACTGAGAAAGCAATTTCTAAGGACCCTGGGAGAGGATCCAAGGATGCATGAGGGGCCTCATTGGAGTCCAAGGCAGCACAGAAGGCATATATAGAGATTTTTGAAGGGATTGGCACAGTGGGAGCTAGGACCGCAAAGGCTTTGATTAGGGAGGGTAGGTCCATAACTGACTGCCCCAATGTAAAGAGATGGAGGAGGCGCGCCAGTCTTAACTCAGGGGCTTGGACTACTGATGTGACCAGAGCAAGCAGAAAAATAGGATTGTCAGCTTTGTCTGCAGAGTGGAGCACCCCCTAACCCAGCAGCGGGCATCCCCATCCAGGGCGTCAAGGAGGGCCACACTCTGCTGGGCATCAGAGGGAGGTGGGGATTTCCTGCCACTGGCAGTAAAGCTCACCTGTAGCTCCTCCAGGACACCCAGGACTTGGTCAGCCCCCTCATCAGAAGGGATAGGGGGACCCCCATCCCTATCATGTTAACTGAGGAGGTGACACTCGTTGCCAATACTCAGCAGGGTGGGGACCAGTTTATCAAACCCTGTCAGTAAGCTTTGATGAACAAGGCAGCTGACCAGCAAGAAAAGACCAGGTCGCAGAGAGAGTGCACATTCAGAGTGAGTGTGTAGGCCAACGCTTCGCCAGTACCAGTGAGGAGGGTGGAGAAGGCCGAGATAACAGGTCAGTACATTATGTCATGGATTCAGCTGATAAGAATTAGACTGGGCTCCCAATCAGGTTGCTTGAGCACCCAGTGAAGAGCCCATAATGCCTTGGGCATAGGAGTCTGAGCAACTTGTACAGTGGGGTTCTATCAGGAACATAAGGGAAGAAAAAGTTCATTAACGTACCAAATGCCCCAAGACAAACCAAATGGTTTCAATGGGGGCAGCCACGAGTCTTGCAGGGGCAACCCTCAAGGGCAGTGGAGGCAGGGAGGATGACAACTCCTCCAGGGTTTGCAGTTGCTGGTCTTCAGGTTTTAATGAGTGAGGTTGCACGCCAACAAGGGGTGGCACAAGAGCCGCCACATAATTAGTGGTGAGAGAAGAGGGGGATGGAACCCACGAAGAGCGTCAGGGCCAAGTTTTTTCCTAAACAGGGTGCTCCAAGCCCCACGGTTGAGTGGGACCATTAGCAGATGGGCCAGGTAGGGGTCCCAGCTCCGCGGATGATGGATTAGAGATGCCCTGGCGTTGCTCCAATGGGGGGCGGCTTCAGGGAAGCCAACAGTGGAACAGATGGGCAGATTTGCATTAAATTGGATGTGCAATAATGGATGAGGAAGCAGGTTCATTGTCAGTGACAAGCTGATTTATCATATTTGTGATCCTCCTCTACATGGCAGAGTCAATTGACCAGATAATCCAGTTGATGAACATTGGAATGAGGATGTGGGTGGCAGCGCGCTTTGCCAAATTAACTAGCATAATTTTTAGTGTTTTTAATAAAGTGGACGGAGGCCATGACAAGGTGGTTGATGGATATAAGGTTTATTATGTGCAAAGTGTGAGGAAGTAAGAGAATGAACTGATAATGGCCTCTGGGCATAGCAGTTATCTTAAAAATTGGGAAAATTGCTTGGGGGAAGTGTTACAGTATTGGTCATTTGGAGGTTGGTGATGAGATATGGTTGGCTGATGGGGAGGGGGTGGGGGGATGCTCAAGGTCCTAGTAAAAATAATAATAATAAACTTAATAAATTTTCCTATATTTTTGGACCCAAGGCAGGTCAACGGTGCTGATCCAGGCCCTGGCCAACTGAGTTGGCCTGCTCATATGATTCAATTTTTAGTATTTGTCCCAGGGGGCTGCGGCAGCTGTGGTGAGTTATTCAAGGCCTGTTTAAACTCTCAATTATGCTATTTGCTTGATATGAACTTCCCAGATTTATCCCAGAAAAGTTGAGACAACTGGTCTGAGTCATTCAATGCCTAGTCTGAGATCTTAATTGTGCCCTGATTTTATTTTGTTGCTGGCCAGTCCAGACTGGATCCCCAGTCCAGAATTTGCAAACTGGGCCCCAAGGTTGCCACAGGCAATTTCCTCAAAGTTTTGGCATAATTTGCCTGGGGAGTGGGGGTCCCAGGGGCCTGCGCATGGCCCCTGGCTTGCATGAACTCTCTGCAACCCCTCTATCAACATCAACAGGGTTGAGGATGGGGAAGAGGTGGTAACAGGGTATCCTTGGGGGGAAGAGCGGTCACCCAGCGCTTATCTACCACGTGCACCAGGTCACTCAACTGCAACAGGGGGTCCACTTGGGCCTTAAACCCTTTTTATCTGGAAGGGGTATTGCTCCCTATCCAGGTGTAGAGGATGGTCTCCAGGACTTAAATGATCTACGTGTATAAGCAATTTTGGGTGTATTTGCATGGAGTAAATTTTAAGGTCATAATGGATCATGCTTCATCATTCTAGCTGCAGTTATCAAGGAACCTGATGGACATCTAGCCCGATGGGCCCTTAAGCTGCAGGCGTATGACTTTGAGATCCTCCACCAACCTGGAGCCAAACACCAGAACGCCGATTTGCTTGTAAAGGCTACCAATATTTGCAGTTACAGCTGATCTGAGTGACATAATGTACAATAAGATGATCAGTGGAAAGTATGACAATGAACTGCCTCAAGTCATTAAGGTACTAGATGTAATAAGGGTCAATACGTTCTAGAAGAATGAAAAATTGTACAAGCGGATAGGGGACATAATGGTGAATATCTCAAGGCCTTCCGCCCAGCCAGATATTTACATGAGAGCACACCAAGCAGTCAGACATGGTGGAGTATGCAAGACCCTGGAAATGTTGTGACCTCAATACTACTGGGAAAGCATGAAATTTGATATGCTTGAAATAATTTCCTGTTGCCACCAGTTCCAAGTGGAGAAGCCATTCCGCCAAAAGACTTTTACTGGTTAGTGAAACCTTACTTTTCTTGGTATACAGTTTCTATCAATGTCATGGGGCCCTTGCCAACTAGAGAAAATTAGTCCAAGTATATTTTGATGGTTATTGACAACATGACCAGGTGGGTTGAAACCCAGGCAATATGTGACTGGGGGCGGTCATGGTGGCTAAGTTTGTGATAGAATTTATCATTCAATGACATGACTATCATCAGTTCATCCTTACTGACAATGGAACCAACTTCAACTCCCACATTTTACCCAAGCTCAACGAATTGATGGCTATCCGCAGGGTTTTGATACCCCTGTATCATCCATAATCCAATGGGATGGTTGAGCAAGTTAATGAGACTTTGGTGAGCATACTCTGCAAAATTATAGCAGATTGACCCTCATATTGGAGTTCCCTCATTTTCACCACCATCTTCACTTACAAAATCAGCTATCATTCTGCCATGAGGAAGATTCCCTTCCAGTTACTATATGGATGACACCCAGCTCTTCCAGCACTGCTCTATGCCCTTGTGGAAGGTACTGGCGGAATGGACCCACAATGCTACTTAACTAACCTAACAAATATGCTGATCAAGCTGCAAACTGAAGCATACTTGTTCAGCTTAGCCATGAATATTAAGAATCAGGCTGCCAATCAGATATGGCGTAGCAGACTATCTCTGTTCAAAGATGGGGATATGGTTTTGTTTCATGACCAAAATTGGTTTGGCAGAAACACAAGTTGGCCAACATCTGGATTGGTCCATTTGTGATAATTGAGAAGATGGATGTCAACGCCTACACTATCAAGGACCCCACGAGTGATTGTATTATTAACTGAGTGCACACAAAGTTTCTTCAGACATATAAACAATAAGAGGCTTATCATCTAGTCAATGGGGGGTAATGTCAAGATTCCGATATGACTGGCCAATAAGCCCTAAGTAGTTCAGCGAAATGGGTGAGAATAGCCTAACTGAGGAGTATAATGCTATTAATGAGATTGTCTTAACATAAGGCAATATGGTGATATTGAGCTTCAACAAATAATTAGGGGATTACCTCCACATAAGGTAATAAGGCGATGTTGACATTCAATTAATATCTAGTAGATTGCCTCAAACGAAGGCAAAAGAGAGTTTAAGTATACCATACTCATCTGAAAAATGAGAATAAGGTGAATCTGAATAGTTGAAGCTGAGAGCAGTATCATATGAAGTTGCTGAGATATAAGAGAGATGAGAAGATTGAAGGAGGAGGCTTTTAGTAGGGAAAAGAGAGTGGAGCAGCGAGCATCCACTGTATATATCAAATTAAAATAAAGAAGTGTCATCGGACAATTGCTCCTATTTATTATATTATATTTATTTTAAGTGTGTTCTGAAGACCAATGATCTCCATATCATCTTTCCTATTGCTCAGTAAGCTTGACCCTGCTCAAACCGCTTTGGTGTATCTTCTAAATATCGCCAAACTCATAACACTAGAACCAGGTATTTCTGCCAAACCTGATAATTTAACAATAATAAATTTAAATCTCTCCATAACTCTGGCTCCTTGTACATCAGTGAATTCTATTTACAATGGCCTAGCTACCTCAGCTTGCCCCAATCCAGCAGCAAAAATCATTTATTCATACTTCTCATTTAATCAATCTGGGAAGTTAATATTAAACATTGAGGGTCCTTAGCCCAGTAAAAATTGAAGTTAATTTCACATCAATCCAACCATTTTACCTAAGTTTGATAAAATTATACACATATATATCCTTAATACCTTGTATGAGATTAGTATGGGGTGCCCACAATACCGCTAAGATGTGACATTAATAAATCACGTAATCTTAAAATAAGAGATGGTGATGCCTAAACTAAATGAAGCTGACATGACTTTCCTGAATGTCAAGGTCACTGTTAAGGAGTTTGAGGAGAAAAATTTTGAAAATGCAAAAAATTTGTTCCTTAATATCTTCTTTACAGATGAGAAAGTTGTGGACTTTGCTGAACAGTTCTACCTTAAGTAACAAGTGCTATATGGAGCCAAGGTTTTTTATTTTACACCCATATTTCCCTTTGCCGCACCTTCAAGCCATACAATAAATGTATCTGGTAACGTTACACATAGATGGATATACTACTATTAAATGGTTTTTTATGTTGAAATGCCATCACTTACAAGGTAATAAAATCAGATCAACGTGAGACTCTTAAGATATACATATGCCCATCTACAACTACTAAAAAATGACCTGTCCCTACAGGCCTTTCTCAAATAATTCATATGTTACTAAAATCACTTGTCATATACAAAAAATATAGTGCACTATGCTAGTCACCTCCTTACTATATTTGCAAATCTAAAGGTTATTCATAAACCAAGCAACTGAGATGATTTAGTAAAAAAATGGGATGATTAGAAAAGGGGTATTATGCTACTTCCAACCCTCATAAAATCCCAACTAAAACTAACTTGACTTTCCACAATGTGCCAAAGAAGTGTTAAGGGATATTGGGACGCTTCACCACCAAGTTTCCACCAAGTAAATGGTAATAATGTGTTATCTGTAACTAATTAATCACTGAAGGACAAAGAAGTTGTTTTATCATAGAAGTTGGTGGAAAATCCTTACATTAAGAAATTTCACCACAAGAGCTTCTGATCACCTCTGCAATACCCCAAGTTGAACATGGTCCATATGGCAACACCTATCAGTTCTTTGAAGGAATCAGATCCTCTCTTATACAAAGACCTACAGAAATATCAAGGTCAAGCTTATACTTTTAACTTTAATTTAACTAATATTGCTTACACTTATTGTATGAGTACACCTACATTGACATTATGTAAATAACTCAAAATAAAGTCATTGTAGAAAATTGAGTATTAATTAGTATTTTGTCTACTAAACTAGTTGAAGAAACTTGGCCTTGCACCTGAAATTGACCATCATAAAGAATATAGAGCTTCAGGCCAATCTGACTACATCTCTAAAAAGCATATATTGTTCTTTTGCTGCGATTTTTTATCACTAGTAATATTTTCTCATGTTATTTTTTATAAAACAAAACCATGACTTTCTTATCTGAACCTCTTTTATAGGGACTTTAGGGATCAAGACTAAATTTTTGAATGCAATAATTGTAAGATACTCAGATAGAACCTTCTGTTATACTACAATATGAAGATTGGTGACTCGGAGCACCATAACCAGGCGTTTTTTAATATCAAGTACAAAGGTGGAATAGTGCCAGTTGGTTATCAAAGATATGGTGATGTGACAAGTGATCATCAAACAGACCTCTTATTTAAAGGACATTCCAATAAATGCTAATCATATTTTAACCATTCTGGTGAGCCATAAAATTAAAGTGGGAACTGAGATCAATAAAAGTATTCCTCAAGGAATTACAGTAATATCTTCCCACTATTCTGCCAATCAAACTTGAAACTTGTCACTGCGCATATATACATATTACCAGATCATGGTGAGATTAAAGTATTACTAGTAAAATTTATTTCCATCCCTAATCAGATATTGTGAATTCAAACTGTTGCTTTTGTTTATATTTAACCAGTCAATGAGGTATAAAATATCCAAAATTTTGGTAATCTGGATGAATCTAGGCTCAAAGGTGAGGAGTGCAGATCTTTTTGTTCAAGAATACATTGTGAAAACTTCTCTATGATAATTAAATCCAAAAAGTAATAAGCCTTAGACATGATTGAGAAACATAGTATCATTTTTGGTAAAGATATTTTTGACCTAGGGTGCAGACAGGATGTGTTACACCATGTTGATACTGAAAATCATCCACCCTTTTGCATCCATCCTATGAGACGTTTGAAGGTATCTGGTGAAGTTTTTAGTAAGCATATTAACCAGCTTGTACAACTGGGGATTTTAATGTCCTCCAAAAGTCTTTGAGTCTCCTCAGTGTTGGCAAAAAATAAGGTTGGATAAAACTTGCATGATCAAGTATAGGAAACATATATATTTAACTAAAAATGATTTCTACCCAATAACACAAATCAACAATGCGCTGGACTTCTTGGGAAGCACACTGTGATTTTCAGACAAAAATCTGATATTTGGTTATTTTCAGATCAAGCTGCCTGTTAGATTTGAGACGAAAAACATATCAAATTCCCCACTTCCAAATTGAGCCACAGTGAATTGACCTTTGTGCTTATTTGAACAGAGCCTTATCTTAATGGCACCAATCCCAAACTCAGTTAGGACTCCACCTGCATTTGAGGATCAATGGAGATAACTTTTGGAGTCTCATACCCACTTCCTGAGTTAATGTGGCAGAGTTTCCACAAATCTGGTCATAGGGGTGACAAAGTACAATGAGGTGGTAAACAGGAGGTCAATCTGGAAGGCCATGAAAAATCCTTAATGGATGAGGTCACAAAGATCCTTGAGGCACCGTGATCCTACACACCTATAATCATTGACATATTTTGTTCTAATAAAGTATTTGGTACTCAAATCATTCTCCCTTTTTCTTTTCGACCTCCTCTGGTATAATTGGCCCAGTGTTTGACACTGAACTTAAATTTATTAAGTTCTGAGGTTTGAATTCTGGTTCAACCCTTTTTTGAGAATTTTCAGCTTCAAGCCCACCTTCAAACCTCAGCAACAGTCCAAAGAACTGCAACGCCAACAAAACATGGTGCTCACTACAGGGGGCTCTGAGCTGTCCTAAGTAAAAAAGTCTATCACAAACAATGGAGAATACTAGCAGCCCTGAAGATCAATCTTCTGGTCAGTTGAGAATTGTTGCTCGATGGGTTAGTACCTCATGATATGAAGTACCACCCTTACAGCCTGAGAAGTTAAAATTCTGGGCCACATTTCAGTTCTCCCTGCCCTAAGTTGATTTAAATCAATACCAACTTCAGTACAAGAACCTTGACAAAGTTGTCCAAAAATTAATAAATGACATCTACTCTTTGGGTGCTTACTCCGGCTGCTCTTGTACTTCTTCCATTCCCTCTACCATGCGGGACCTCTATGCCTTGGCCCAGTTGCCAGCTGAAGAACTTGCTCTGGGTTCTGAACGCTATCTTCGCAACCTTGTTCACCCAGCTATTCATCACCTACTCCAACTAGTTGGGCTGCACAATCAAGAACTCTCTCAACAACTGGGGCTCACCAAGTCCTTACAATCTCAAATCATCAATTTCTACAACACAGCCTCCTCCTTTGTCCATGACAACTGTGAGCCCATTATTGATAACTGAAAGTTGATCAACGAGGTCTAAGATCAAATTGTGGTGTTAGCGGGATCATTGAATATCTTGAGGACCAGCTGCATTAGAACGTCCAAGTTCTTGAAGCAACTTGGAATCAGCGCCTCCTCCAACTCAAGGATCTGGTATGGGCCCTGAAAAAACACTATCAAGAGCTGGCCTCTCATGACTACTCCTCCAGGAGTGAAGGTCCTGGAGGGCCTAGGGGGCATGAAGGCCCCAAAGGGTGTGATGGACCCAAAGGACCAGAGGGTCCCCATGGACCTCAAGAGCTCTCAGGTCCCACAGCACCCACTCCTGATGGCCCTGAAGACCCATGACAGAAGGATGTGATAACAGCCTTGGCTGCCTTACACAATCAAATTTGGAATGTAGCTCAGGGATGCAAACTCTGAGTGAATGAAGTCCCCCTTAATCATAGGGTCTCCATTGAGGCACTGTTGGACGAAATGGACAACTTCAGTGCATTCATCAAGTTTACCAATACTCACTATTTCTCAGCTTGAACAAACTTTTTGAGGGTTTGAAACCTGTTTGACCACCCTCAAAAGCCAGCTTCACCTTCAGGGTGCTGACATTCAATACCTAAAAAAGCAGGTTGCAAATAAGGCTTCCGTTTTCTCCCTCAACCAAAACTGGGATGATATCTAAGAGAACCTTGAGGACCTATGGTGATGGCTAGAGCAGCAGGCCCCCCACAACTATGCGGAGACTGAGATCTCAGAGCCAGTGCCCATTCCTGCTGTTAACACCCTCTTCACTCCTCTTTTAACTAGCTTTAAACCTAATTTTAAAGAAAGGTTCACCCACATCCAGGAAAGCGTTCCCTCCTTCCTGTAAGCATATGAGAGTTCCATGGATGAAGCCACCAACTGGCAGAAGGTAAAGCATATACACTCCTGCCTTGATAGCACTGCCTGGGAGATCATGACCCCCCATTTGAAGGAGTGCAACACCTGGTAACAGGTCCATACAGCCTTAATCCAAGAGTTCAGCAGCAATTAAACCCTGGCCAACTAAAAACAATCATTCATGGGTATCCGCCTGAATAAAGGAGAAATCCGCATGGAGTTTGCCAGCCATCTTTATGCCCAAGCACAACCCTTAGTCACTATAAATTGTATCACCCTGGATGAGGATATTACCACTGCCATCTCCACATTAGGATTCTACCCTGAGGTTCAAATGTATATGATTCAGCAGAAGAATGGATTTATCTGTATATGGAAAATCAAGGAAGCACTTAATGAGATTTCTGCATCAACTCTAAACTTTAAGGCTACATCTACAGGTCCCTCTAACCATCCTCAAGTCCATGTGGATGAAATAAAGAAGAATCCTCAACCTTGATACATCTACTGTAATGGTTTCAGACATAGTGCTAAGACCTTCTGAAAATGACTTGCTGAGGAGGTGGGAAAAGGGCCATCAGCATGAAGGACGAGATGCTCCATCCTGACATCCCTACCCCGCCTCAAGGATCCTCCATAACCCTGAAAGAACCTGGAGCTATTGTACCTGGGGAAGAAGTTTTAGTATCCAATGATAATAAAGAAATTGAACTGCTTACTCCTCCTCTAATGACCCTCCTATGTTTCTCATGCTACTGCCCCAGTTCAGAAGTCTGGTTACCCATGTCGCAGTTCAAGTTCATAAAATCCCAGTCCTTGCCATAGTTGACAATGGTTCCTCATAAATGTCATACCATCCAAGTTAATATGCGTGTCAAAATTGCTCTGGATGCGCTACACTATATGGAGTATGGCATGGCTGGCCCACAATGCACCCAATCTATAGGGCCTATTCCTCTCTACCTGTATGGTTTGGAAAGCTTGCTGTAAGCACCCCCGCTTTTGTGCTAGATAACCTTATCTATGACCTGCACCTTGGGTATCAGTTCCTTAAAGACTGTTCAGCAGTACTTCATTATGATGGCAGTTTTCTATCCCTACTAGGGCATCAGGTCCTTCTGATCTTTGAAACCTCTCATGACTCTAAGACAGAGGTCAAAGACCAAGCCTGTTTACTGGATAGTGAAGGCTGGATTGATCAGATTTGAATATCACATTAGGAGCTCTCAAGTCCAATTGCCTCCTCCTGCTGTTGATGGGCAAGAGGGCATGCCAATCTACTTACCTAGGGTGACTACAATACCTCCAAAGTCCCAAGTCATTGCTGACACCTGGGTCCATGTTAACATCCCCTCTGGATATATATTGGAAATCCAAGGCTTATACAACCCATCCACAAAGGAGGTGCTAACCTGCCCGGGGATCCTAGATCCAGCTAATGCTGGATCTATATCAGTGTTGTTGGCCAACCTTACTGAGAACCTCAAAATAGTAGGTCCAACCAGTCCCGCCGCCTATTTCCGCCTTCTATCAGTAGAAGCTATTGCTGATGTCTTAAGTTTTGGGTACTTAAGGAATTTTGGCTTGGAGACACCTCTATTGGTCAGGTTGGTCAACACCAGTATTGGAAAGGACCTCTAAGATGACCAATAACGCAGGGTTTAAGAGTTGTTAGAGGAGTATCTGGACCTATCTTTAGCCTCGACCTATGACTTTGGAAGTATGAACAGAGTTTTACATCATGCGGAAACTGAGGACGCTCCCTATTCAGTCCCAAACTTACCAAAAAAGCAAGGTTGAAGAGACCCAGGTGATGGTGGAACTCAAACAACTACTCGATGCTGGACTCCTGGTACCATTGTGCAGCCCTTGGGCCTCTCCTCTTCTGCTAGTTTGGAAGAAGGACGGCAGCCACCAGGTGGTGATGGACAACCAGCAACTCAACTCCATCACCAAAAAGGGAAGTTATCCTCCGCCTCAAATTGATAATTCACTTCATTTGCTTGCTGGATCACAGTACTTTTTTGCCATGGACCTTTCCAGCAGATATTGGCAAGTTGTGCTCACCCTTGAAGATCGAGCCAAGTACACTCTCATAGCCAATGAAGGACTATTTGAGCCAACAAGGATGCCCCAGGGTCTTTGTAATGCCCCAGCCACCTTCCAACTTGCCATGGACTGTATCCTTAGAAACTTGAAGCGTTTGTACATCCTCGTCTACCTAGATGACATTACTATTTTCTCACAAACCTTTAATGAACACATCAAGCATTTCAGAGAAGTCTTCAATCAGCACCAAAAGACTTATATAAAGCTTAAACCTTCGAAATGCTCCTTCTTCCAGTCAGAACTGAACTTTCTGGGACACAAAGTTTCTAAAGGATCGCATCCATCCTATACTGGATAAAGTCAACGCCATAGAGAGAATGTCATGCCCACAAAGCTTAAGGGATATCCAAGTGTTCCTAGGCATGGTAGGTTATTATCATCAGCTTATCCCTCAGTTTGCTGACCTAGCTGAGCCACTATTCTACCTCCTGCAGAAGAATATGCCGTTCAAATGGCGGCCTGAACAAGAACAGGCTTTTAATGCCTTGAGGACTGCTCTATGTACTAAACCCATTCTAGTCCATCCACATTTTGACCAACCCTTCTTGTTGTTTAAGGATGCAAATGATGTTGCCGTCAGGGCTATCCTAGCCTAACATAATGAAAATCAGGTCGACCATCCTGTGGCCTATTTTAGTAAGACACTGAGTAAAGCTGAACGGAACTACAGCGTTACTGAGAGGGAGTGCCTGGCTGTCTTTCTAGCCATCAAACATTTTTGGCGTTATCTCTACAGTACTCACTTTACCATTGTTAAAGACCACTCTGCGCTCCGATGGCTCCAGCAAATGAAGAACCCAGATGGATAGTTAGCCAGGTGGGCCTTATGACTGCAGAGCTATGATTTCACCATTGTCTATCATGGAGGTGGATTTACCAAAATGCTGATGGCCTCTCCAGGATGCCAGTGCTAGCAGCTTTGATTCCTGAGGAGGACCGGCTGTACAAACCAATAGGTTGGCCTGAGCAATGGGAGTTAGAAACTCCCAAGATCCAAGCTGAACTCCAAAGGATGACTCAAGACACTCAAACTAAAGATGAGCTGCTCTATAAGAAGGTCAATAAGAAGTGCTCCCTTATGTCTGCCCCTCTTCCTGAACTGATGTTATTCTAGAGGGCCATTCTACTGTGGGACATGGGGCACTTAAGAAGACTCATGAATGGCTGAAGTCACGATGTTACTGAGACTGAATGGTAGAAGTCATCCAAGATGTCTTGAGGCATGTATGACTTGCCAATCCCAATACTGAGCCAATCCTTTATTTCAACACTCAGTCATTGCCCTTACAGGGCCCTTCAATGTTGTTAGCATTGATGTGGTGGGCCCTCTTCCCACTGGGTTGCATGGCCATAAGTATATTATCCTGGCCATGGACCATTTAATCAAGTAGAAACTTTGATTTCAGTCCCAGCTGCCACTGCCAAAGCCACAGCTCAGTTTCTAGATTGATCCATTTTTATCCAGCATGGGTGCCCCCAAACCTTACTTTCGAGTAACAGGTTGAATTTCACTTCACTGGTAGTACAAGAACTTACCCCGCTATTTGGCACTACCCAGAGTTTCGTTGCCCCTTAACACCCATCAATTAATGGGTTGGTAGTTGCGCTAATGGAACTCTTATCTCCATTATACGTAAGATGGCCACCTCAGATTCTGCTTGCTGGAACCACTACCTACCCAGAACTTTGCTTACCTACAGGATAAGCTACCACTGAGTCATTAATATGTTCCCATTTGAAGCCCTATATAGGCGTGCACCTTGGCTTCCAAGTAGCGTCCAGCCATTGCTTGAGACCTCCACACCTGAGAACTCTGAATTAACTATGAGGGCCTTAGCTGATGAAATTGTCCAGCTTCAAGCCCTAGACACACAAGGCATTATCACCACTACAGGAAGAGAGACATCCTAATTTAATCTTAGCTGACTCTCTTTACCAACTTTCCAATTAGGTGACCTTGTTCTCTTCTATCACCATCAGCCTGAAGGTTGACAGAATAATATAAACGTTCTTTGGTCTGGATCTTATAAGGTCATTCATAAGGTGAAGTCATAGTACTCCATTGTTGATGTCAACCAGGAGACTGTGGTTAATAGGATGCATGGACGGTCTCTTAAGCCCTATACCCCCTTCAACAGGATCTTGAGGGGGGCTGTCATGATTCCAATATGACTGAATGATAATTGTGGGACAGCTAGGGCAGAATCCGCCAAAGGTGATATCAGATATGAGTATTTGAGTGCCTCAAGATGAGGCAATATTGGGATTAATGGGTTTTATTGGATACAATGGGCTTTTTGGATCGCCTCTAAATAAGGCGATGTTGACATTTGACAAATAAAAATTAAATCGCCTATAAGTAGGGCGATAGCGAATTAGAGAATAACCAGCAAAAATGAGGAGAATCGGTGGAATGAATAGTCCAAGCTATGAGAGTGGTATCGTCCAAGCTGCTGTGTATATAAGCAAGATGGGCGATTAAGAGGAGGTTGTTGTTAACTGAGTCTAGAGAAAGCGGAATAGGAAGAATCCGCGGTATTAAGTATATTAAATAAAAGAGGTTGTGGGAGCAAGTGCTCCGAATTTATTTATAGATTTATCCTGTTGTTTTGTGGACAACAATCATCATATCATTGGTCCTGGTTGCTCAGTGGGTCAAGCCCTGTGCAAAATCCGGTGGCGTATCTATTGATACTGCTGATTTCACAACAGTGGTGCTCACTACAGGGGGCCCATTGATCAGTAATAAAATAATATAAACTCAGTCACCTGCTATGTCTCACCTAGGTTGCTTTGATAAGAAATCTGCATGACACAATAAGACTGTTGCATATGAGGAGTTGAAACTTGCATTGGACACTGTGCTCAAAAGACGAGAGGAGCTGCTCTAGGAAGTCTGCTGTGCTAAGCTGCCACCATTTGATCGTGAAGGAAATATTCATGGGTTCTTTTGATGATTTGATTTTGTAACTGAGGGTGCCTTGGACCAGCGCAGGGTGAAACTGTTGGTCTCCACCTTAGATGTCAGAAGTGCTGATCAAGTTGTTTGTTATCTTTCAGACAGTTCTGTTATATACCAAGAAGTCAAGGAGACAGTGATACGGTTGTTCAGCGGAAAAGCAAAGATGCCACAGCAGAAAGCCAAGTTCCTGACCATCAGGTTTCAATGAAATGAGACTCTCACCGCATTTTCTGAGCGGTTTATGACAGAAGCACATGTGTTGATTGGGGCTGGGATTCTAGCTGAAGCTGATGTATAAATTGCAATGGCCTCTGCAGTGAAGCCATATCCTGAGCTTTACAATGTCATGGCCTCATTGTTAGAGGATGATGTACCTCTTCTTAAACTTGTTCAGTTTGTACATCAGTTAGCTGTAACTTTCCCTCCACCCAATATTGAGCAGATTCACAGTGTCACCAGGGCCCACCCTAATCATGGGAAGGAAAGCAACCAGTCAATGCTGATCATGCCAGGCTACTCCTCGCAGCCCAACATCTGTCACATAACTGCTAAGTGACAACTGCCCAACTACTGCTTTGGCCCTAACTATGCTGATTGACAGCAGGCAGTTTACCAATGTGGGTCTGGTTACACCGATCAACTTTATGATAACTTTCCAAGTGGGCCAACTTATATTAAGCACAGAATTAGGCCCTATGGAGTAAGTTGCTTTAATTGTGGTCGCATCAGGCACATGGGATGATGGTGCCCCTATCGACAGATCCCTCACATACAACAGGATCAAGGTTATCAGGAAAAAGTCAGAGTGAAGTAGAGATGGGACTCTCTACTTCTGTTATCTCAAAGTCATATGTCCCCCCTGAATCTATTGTATTGAGGGTAGTAGAAGCCTCCCAGTATGATGATACATTCCTCTACCAACAGCCAGTTGGGGAGTAAATGTGCTGACCCAAGCACAATTCAAAAATATGGCTGACACAGGGTTTCTGAAGCCGCCAAAGCCCTACACTTTCCAAATGTTTGACCAAAATCCGTCAGACCAGCTAGAACCATTTGCAGATGTGTTGTCTCTAAGAGGAGTAGAGGTCTCCTTTCCAGTGGATGCTATTATAACAGGATACCCTAAAGTTGGTGCGGGTATTATAGGTTTCCTGGGAAAACATGAACCGCTGAATGTACACATAGTAAATAACTGGCATTCATCTTACTTGGAGTGCACTTACTATGATGCGGTAGTAGCCAAAACCTGAGTACAAGCTACAATTGATACAGGCGCTCCTTTTAACATTGTCTCCACTAAGTTGGTGGCAAAGTTGGCTTTAAAACCTAACATAGAACACTGGATGGTGTATGGGACTGCGGGAACAGAAACCACAGTCTCTGAGGGAGTGTACAGCGCGCTTCCTTTGCGGTTTGGATCCATTGTTATTATGGCACCGGTGGTAGTATTACCAAATAGCAACTATGATCTGCTGATTGGGACTGCTTTTATGTGACACTATGGGGCTGTTGTTGACATGATGGAAGAGACCCTAGCCATCCTGGGACAATGGATCCCCATCTATTATACTTCCAGGGGAGTGCCAGATGACCCAATCCGCTCTAGTCAAATTAATCATGCCTATAGCAATAGTGTGATACCTGTAAAATATTGGCAGATGAAGTGGAAGACCTGAACGCTTCCAAACCAGATTTATGAGTACAAAGGGATTCCGCTACAAGCTGCGAACGCTTTTACTATCCCTTCTGGGCATCAGGTCATAATTGGGACAGATCTTGAAATTAATAAACTGGGTGGTCTGTATGGAGAGGTTCTGGGGCTTTATCAACAATCACAACTCAAACCTCATGTGGCTCCTGGGTTACTGTTACCTGGGCAGGGGGAAGTAAAAGTGTTGGTAGCGAATCTGCAGAAGGAGGTGATGAAGGTTCAGCGGCACCAAATGGTAGCTTACCTGCATTTGATTCCTATCAATGAGGTCCACCAGATACATAACTTTGGTTTTTGGGAAGATCTCATATTGCCTTTAAAAACCACCTTTGGCATAATTACTGTGGTTCCTCGGAAGGCGCTCATTGTTCTATCAGAGGATCAGAAGGACAGGGTGATGGATCTTTTCAAAAAGTATCACAGCATCTTTGCAACTGATGTTATGACTTGGGTTGCACTTGTGGGGTTGTGCATCAGGTGGACACGGGAGACCACCCCCTATCAGGTCACAGCCTTCCATTGCTCAAAGGCAGTGGAAGAAGTTGTGTCTGCAGAAATAGATACATTGGTGGAACAAGGAATGTTGGAGCCGTCCAGAAGTCCTTGGGCATCCCTAGTACTAATTTTCAAAAAGAAAGATGGCTCCAATTGAGTAGTAATCAACTATTGGAAGCTTAACAGCATTACAAAAAAAAGATTTGTACCCGCTTCCATGAATTGATGATGCATTAGATTAGTTAGGTGGGGCCAAGTGTTTCTCTGGTATGGATTTGATATCAAAACTGGCAGATTGAGTTGCCAGTAGTGGAACAAGAAAAGTGCTCTATAATCACCTTAAAAGGATTGTTCCAGCCTACACGTATGCCACAGGGTTTGTGCAATGCTCCTGCTACATTCCAGCGGGCTATGGATACTATTTTGGGTGACCTAAAGCTGTCTTGCGTTCTTGTCTACCTTGATGATATCAATGTGTTTTTGCGGACGTTCACAGAGCATCTTGGACACCTGGAGCAAGTGTTCCGCCACCTGGCTGATGCTAATATCAAGATTAAGCCCCAAAAGTGCCACTTTTTTAAGGAACAATTGAAATAACTCAGCTTTGTGGTAGACTCCAAAGGGCTTAGCCCTCAGCCAGCCAAGGTGGAAGCCATCCACAAGATGACTTGGCCAAGCAATAAGCGGGATATCCAGGTGTTCTTGGGGATGATTGGTTACTACCAGTTGTTCATTCCCAACTTCAGCTATATCAGGGCTCCATTCTTTGAGCTACTTAAAAAAACGCTGTCTTCAACTGGATGGATCGATGTCAAACTGCTTTTGATGTATTATGAGCCACGTTGGCTAGTGCACCTGTTTTGCAATACCCCAATTTTGAAAAAGAGTTTATTGTGCAAATGGACGCTTCACTTTCTGCTGTAAGGGCTGTGTTATCTCAAAAAGATGATGATGGTGTGGAGCACCCCTTTTCATATTGTAGCCGCAGTTTTACTGGGCCTGAACGGAATTACATTGTGACTGAGCGGGAGTGTTTAGCAGTAATTTATGCATATAAGCAATTCTGGGTCTACCTTCACAGGGTGAAATTCAAAGTAATAACGGATCATGCCTCCTTGCTCTGGCTACAGAATCTGTGGGAACCTGAAGGGCGGCTTGCGCGATGGGCTTTGAAGCTCCAAGTGTATGATTTTGAGATCATGCATTGACCCAGGGTGAAGCATCAGAATGTGGACTGTCTTTCCCGATTACCCATGGTCACCATTACATTGGATGTGGCCAACATAATGTATGAAAAGATGATTGTGGGCCAATATCAAGATGAGCCGCTGCCCATGATCAAAGTGTTAGATGGGCTTAGGCATGATACCTTCTTGCGCAATGGGGAATTATATAAGTGGATTGGGGAATCAACGTTGAGTTTCACAAAACCCTCTTTCCGGTCTGCAATAATTATGGATGCCCATAAAGCGGTAGGTCATGGAGGGTTGAAAAAGATGCTGGAGTCCTTGTGACCCCGCTACTATTTGGAGAGTATGCACTACAATTTTCTTGAGATGGTTGGTTGTTGCCATCAGTGCCAAGTGGAGAAACTATACCACTGGAAGTCCACCTACCAGCTAGTTAAGCCTTGGTTTGCATGCCATACAGTTTCGTTAGATGTGGTGGGCCCGCTGCCAACTGGTGCATACTGCTCCAAATATATAATAGTAAACATTGACCATTTTACAAGATGGGTGGAAGTGAGGGCTATCAAGGATTTGGGGGCTGTCACTACCGCCAAGTTCATCATGGAGTGTGTCATACAGCGCCATGGTTGTCCACAATTTATCCTAATGGACAACAGAACCAATTTCATGTCACATTGGCCAAGTTGAACGAGCTCATGGCAATCCGCGGGGTCTTAACTACCCCCTAGCACCCTAAATCTAATGGTATGGTGGAATGGGTCAATGAGACTTTGGTAAATATTCTATGCAAGCTTGTAAATGAGTGTCCATCAGACTGGATCACCCTTTTATCCACTGCTGTCTTTGCATACAATATCAGCTACCACTAAGCAACTGGTAAGAGCCCATTCCAATTGCTTTATGGATGACATCCAGCACTATCTGCATTGCTTTACTCCTGTGTAGAGGATACTGGCGGAGTTGAGCCCCACTGCTATTTATATACCTTAACAAACATGCTTATTAAGCTCCAAACTGAGGCATATTCTACTAGTCTTGCCAAGAAGATTTGGGATCATTCAGCTGACCAATGTAGATGCAGCAGTCTTCCACAGTTTGGGGTAGGGGAATTGGTCATGTTCCATGACCAACATGGGTTCAGAAGAAGGAACAAGCTCACCAACATATGAAGCAGACCATTCAAGATCAATGAGAAAACCAGGTCTGACGTCTACGCCCTTAAGGAACCTGTGGGGGTCAAATTATTAACTGGGTACATGGGAAGTTCCTTTGACCATACAAACATTAAGAGCCTTATCATCCAGTCAAGGAGGGGGTAATGTCATGATTCTGATATGACTGGACAGTAATTGTGGGACAGCTAGTGTGGAATCCGCCAAAAATAATATCAGATACAAGTATTTGAGTGCCTCAAGATGAGGCGATATTGGGATTAATGGGTTTTATTGGATATAATGGGTTTATTATTGAATCGCCTCTAAATAAGGCAATGCCAACATTTGATGAATACAAATTAAATCCACCTACAAGTAAGGCGATAGCAAATTAGAGAATATTCAGCCAAAACGAGGAGAATTGGTGGAACAAATAGTCCAAGCTATGAGAGTGGTATTGTCCAAGCCGCTGTAATATAAGCAAGATGGGCAATTAAGAGGAGGTTGTTGTTAACTGAGTCTAGAGAAAGCGTAATAGGAAGAATCCGCGGTATTAAGTATATTAAATAAAAGAGGTTGTGGGAGCAAGTGCTCCGAATTTATTTATAAGTTTATCCTGTTGTTTCATGGACAACAATCATCATATCATTGGTCCTGGTTGCTCAGTGGGTCAAACCTGTGCAAAATCTGACAATGTATCTATTGATACCACCGATTTCACAACAGGGGCATTGTCAGAATTTGAGATTAAAAACAAATCAAATTCCACACTTCCAAATTGAGCCACAGTGAATCAACTCTTGAGCCTATTTGAACAGAGACTTATCTTAATGGCATCAATCCCAAACTCAGTTAGGACTCCACCTGCATTTGAGGATCAATGGAGACGACTTTAGGAGTCTTATACCCACTTCCTGAGTTAATGTGGCAGAGTTTCCACAAATCTGGTCATAGGGTGACAAAGTACAATGAGGTGGTAAACAGGAGGTCAATCTGGAAGTCCATGAAAAATCCTTAATGGATGAGGCCACAAAGATCCTTGAGGCACTGTGTCCCTACACACCTATAAATATTGACACATTTCAATCTAATAAAGTATTTGGTACTCAATCCATTATTCCATTTTCTTTTTGGCCTTCTCTGGCATAATTGGCTCAGTGTTTAACTCTGAACTTAAATTTTATAAAATTCTGAGGTTCAAATCCTGGTATGACCCTTTTTTGCAAATTTTCAGCTTTGAGCCCACCTTCAAACTTCTGCAACAATCCAAAGAACTGCAACGCCAACACTGCCAAAAAGAAAAAAGAATAAAATGTGAAATGACTACAGCCCAGGGCCTTTACAAACCACTCAGATGCCACAAGGATTGTGCAATGCCCTACAAATTTTCAGTGAGCTAAAGCCATTATATTGGGAGATCAAAAATTTCTTTTGTGTTAGTATACTTGGATTATATAAACATATATCAGAACATTATATGGGCACCTAAAACGCTTGAAGGAAATCTGACACTACCTCAATAAGGCTTATCTTAAAAAGAAGCCATGAATATGCTACTTCTTCTGAGAACAATTAGAATACTTGGGGTTTGTCATTGATAAGCATGTCTTACAGTTTCAGCCAGAAAAGATGAAGAGATTGAGAATATGATGAAGTTGAAAATCAAGCAACATATAAAGGTGTTCCTTAATTTGATCAGATAATATACTAGTTTTCAAGAACTCCAGTAAAATTGGTGGGCTTTATTTTATTTTATTGAATAATGGTGTTTAAATTTGAGTGGATGGCAAAATTCTATTTGGCCTTTGACAAGTTGAGGCTTTTCCTTACCAAAACGCTAATATTCAAGTATCTATATTTTGATAAACTCTTCATCAAAAAAATACAAATTCTCATTGATGAAGGTGTTGTTATAAAAACTGATAATAAAGTGTTGAGCACCCCATGGCCTATTGTAGCCAAACTTTGGATGTGCAAGAAATAAAATACACAGTAACTGAGAAGAGATGTTTGGCAGTAACCAAGAATGTCATAAATTCTGTATATGTTCACATGATACACTTGACAGTAGTAACTGGCCATATCTCATTTCAATGGTTAAAGAATCTTAAGGAGCTGGAAGGGCAGCTGGCCTGATTTTCTTTAAAATTACAAGCCTAAAATCTTAAAACTTTAGTACCACTTTGTCACAAAATATCAAAATTATGACTGTCTTGGCTGCCCACTGTGGCCTTGGTAGTCAATTTAAGAATTACTTAACAAGATGTTAACCCAACAATATGAAAATGAACCTGAGGACGTTCAATGTTCCTTGTAAAAGCTGATGAAATTTAATATTGACTAAAATGGAATCTTTATTGGATAATCTATGAACAACACTATATAGTATCGAGGCTGATAAAGTGAAGTAATATAATTATAAGGCCCAAAAGATGGGTTATGGGCAATATATAAAGATGGTTGAACAGTTAAAGTAGCTAATATTGGGAATTCATGTCCTTTCTTTATTCTTGAACCTCAGCTGTTGCAAAGAATGTCAAGCTAAAGCCCCATACCAAAAAGCCACCTCCTATCAATTTTAAATTAATAATTTTTTGGAATACCATTTCCATTAATGTTGCAGCCTTACTGCTCAACAGTTATGGCCAATTCAAATAATCATAGTGTCCATTGATCACCTCACCAAGTTGGTGGAGGCTAAAGTTATCAAAAACTTAGGTGCTGCAATGATAGCCAAGCTTACTTTGGAAGTTACTAAACATGACATGGATGCCCACAATTCATACTAATAGATAATGTGTTTTTATCATGTCACATGTTGTTCCCAAGCTTAATGACCTGATTGGTATTTAAGGTGTATTGTCATGCTCTATTACCATGAGACTAGTGGCACATTGTAACAGGTAAATGGTACTATCATTGACATATTGCAGAAGTTAACCAAAGAAAGCCGTCCAGTTTGAGCCTATTCTTGTCCTCTGCTAGTTTTGCTCCTTATATTATATTCCACTAATCTATAGGGCGATTACTGTTATAGCTACTATATGAAAAGTATCCTTTGCTCCACTCTATTTTATAATAAGGTGTCCATTTAAAATATAAGTTCAACTAAGTATTTTGAAAACCTTGTGCTGAAATTTATCTAGCTGCAGAGCTAAGCATACTCCAATACACTGGCATAGAAATAAAGTCTTGAAAAACACAATAATGAGGATTAATAGTGTCATGAAATTAATTAGATGGATTTCTCCCAATAATATCAGAATTAGGGGTGTCAGTTAATCATGTGTAATTGCCAGCTAATTACTAGTTCAATATTATTCAATAAATAAAAAGGGTGGTTAGCTGAGTGGGCAAAACTGCTTCCACCCCTAGTGCAGATTTTGAGTTCAAAACCTGTACTGGCTAGAAAATATTCTTGGTGTGGTATATTTGTCCCAAGGTTGACCCACCTCAAATAATTTTTTTGATATTATTTAATATTATAATATTATTAATTGATTTAGGTTCAGTGGAATCTGCATTCACTGCCAATTGCCATACATGGGTTGTGGAAATTTCCAGCAGAAAGCTGATTGGTTAGTTACCAATTGTTCAACTATAATTTTGCTGACTAATTCAGAGACTGGCAACTCATGCCAAGGATGCTCAAAAGTTATAGTTATATTATTAATTTATATATGATCAACTAGTGAATTGTGACAAGGCTAAGTCAAACTAATCTAATATCTGTGAATCAGACAAGTGGATTAGGAGGGAATTGCTACCACAGATGATTAATAATTTATTGAAGTTCCAGCTTGGATGTCTGAGGGGGTTTTATAGGCGCTGTAGCCTAGAGTATAGATAGTAATTTTTCCCTCCAAATAAAGATCTCTCTTTTGCACATCTTATTTTAATTGTTAGTATTTAGTCTGCTAAATTAGGAGAAGATGGGACTGGAGATCCCCAATATAGCCATGGAGTGACACACCTGGAGTGCTGATGCTGCCAGCTCCCATAACTCCTCCCTATGAGGAACCAGTGGGAACCTGGCTAACTGGCCACCAATGACAATGTACTGACTGGCTGTCAGTCCTGCAGGGTGCATCGTGGGAGTGCCATAGCTGCCCAGAATGGGGGATGGACTTACTGGGGCATGCTCATATGGGTTGGTGAAGGGTCAGGAGGGTGGGGCAGTGATGGAGTGCCTTGGCCATCCAGGATGAGGGCAGGACTTGCTGGGGCACACCAAGGACCCTGGGGCTAAGATGAAGACATTGGTCTGCTGTGTTGGTGAGTTGAATGTGGACTTGTAGGGGGTTGGTATGCCTAGGAAGATAAAACAGCAAGGGTCAACTAGTCTCCATGCTGGTTGGCCTGGCATGCTAGTGGAGCCCACTGTTTAGAAAAGCAATTTTCTGACATTGGTGCTTGCTACAGGGGGCTTTTCTAGTGGGCTTCTCAAGTAGTTAGAGGACAGGTTAGGAGGTGGTGTGAGTCACTGGTTCAGATCTGGCGCTCCTTTAAGGGAAACTGGGGTATGATTGGCCCACCATTGGGGTGGTTCACACTGGAGGAATACTATCTGGTTATGTGGGGAAAATGTCATAAAATTAACAAGATGAATTCCTTCTAATTATATCAAAATTTTGGGTATCAGTTAGTCAGGTGTAATTGCTGACTAAACTGGCTAGTTTGATATTATTTAATGTTATAATAATAATCAATTTTGGTTTGGTGGAATCTTTGTTTGCTGCCAATTGCCATTCATGGGTCATTGTGAGAATTTCTGGTGGAAAGCTGATGGATTCATTACCAATCATTAACTGATTCCACTGACTAATTCAGAGACTGGCAACTCATTCCAAGGATGCTCAAAAGTTATAATTATATTATTAAAATTATATACAATTAACTGGCAAATTGTGCTGAGGATAGGTCAAACTAACCTAATATTTGGTGAATCAGATGAGTGGATTGGGAGGGAATTGCTACCACAATATCTGACAATTTATTGAAGTTCTGGCTTGGATAGCTGAGAGAGTTTCAGAAACGCAGTAGACTAGAGTATAAATAGTTGTTCTTCCCACCAGAAAAATCTCTCTTTTGCCCACCTTATTTTAATTGTTAGTAGTAAGTCTGCTAGATTAGGAGAAGATGGGACTGGAGATTTCCAAAGTAGGTGTGGGGTGACACGCCTGGAGTGCTGATGCTGCCAGCTCCCATACCTCCTCCTTATGAGGAACCAGCAGGAACCCGGCCAACTGGCCACTAATGACAATGTGCTGACTGGCTGTCAGCCCTGTGGAGTGCAGCGTGGGAGTGCCATAGCTGCCCAGAATGGGGGATGAACTCACCGTGGCATGCCAAGATGATTTGGCAAAGGGTCAGGAGGGTGTGGCAGTGCAGGAGTGCCTTGGCTATCCAGGATGAGGGCAGGACTTGCTGGGGCACACTAAGGACTCTGGGGATAAGGCAAAGTTGTTGGTCTGCTGCGTTGTTGGACTAGATGTGGACTTGTAGGGGGTTGGTATGCCTAGGAAGGCAAAACAGCAAATGTCAACCAGTCTCCATACTGGTTGGCCTGGCACATTAGCGGAGCCCACTGTTCAGAAAATCAATTTTCTGACAAATAGTCATTACCAACTTTGCTAAGGTGAAGTTGGTTTTATATTAAGATAAATTTGGATTTGGATAAACTAGTAAAGTGGAGCACATTTGGAAGGGATCTCAAAGATTATAGAGAAAGTATGCAACAACACTTACATCCTGAAGGATCAATCAGCAATTATTAATTGAGTACATGCTAAGTTTCAAAAGGAAGTCCAGCAGAGCACCATTCTGACAACACCCACTTTAATAATCATGTTGACCTCCCACTTTTTTGTTATTTCTTTTTTAGCACTAGTGGGGCCCAGTCCAAAAAGAGTGACATCCATGCATCTTTATTTGTGGTAAGCCAAACAAAGAAGTTGTCCTTAATAAAAAAATCTTAATATGGTCCCATGGCCAATAGCCTTAGATACCATATCAGATAGGTAAGTGGGTCAGAGGGATCCCCATCCAGCATGTCCTCCATTTTATGCAAGAGGGTGGACAAAATTGGAGTTAGAGCATCAGTGGTGTGGGGTTGAAGGTTGTCAAGATGAGGATTTTCTCTCATTGATGAGGCCAGCAGTATGCATAGCCTCCTCTTTTGTTCCCTCTTGTTTGTACAAGTGGGTAAAATGTTGGAATGTGTGCAACTAAAACATATAAGTAACTTGCTTAATTTTTGTTCATTCAAGGTAAGCCTTACCTCATCTAATTTTAATTATATAAATATAATACAACTAATTATCAGACTAAGACTTTTGATCAAAATACTTCACCCAAATTTAGCATTAATCTATAAATCAATCTACTACCAATTCTCTTGTGCCCATCCCCAATATCTGATAATTATCAGTTACAATCAGTCCCTTACCACCCCACCAGCACAAACCCTGAATCCCTAATTAACATTGTATTATTTCACCCCTACAACCAGGTGAACTTGAAGTATTTTTTAACTTGCTCTAGTGCCAGCGCAAACTCATCATTAATAGTGCTTACTACTATCCTCAGCCATTTGTTTGCATCTAGATTTAAAGAGGAGATTGCTATTATTTTGTAATTGCCCCAATGCCAAGGCACTAGTTTTCCTCTTTTTTATCAAAGATTATGCAACTGAACCAAAAACTCTAAGTGCTTCTCAGGTATCAATTAAATGTACTGATGAGAACCATATTTTTTAGAGAATCATATGATAAAGGGACTGTCATTTGGTAAGGGAATCTGGTTCTTTTAGTAGCCTGTTGAAGCAGACTATAACAATCCAGATGACTTATTATAAGCACCCAAGCTAATGTCAGTACTTTGAGTCTAAGTTTGCCTTTACATTTTAAATAATAAAAACCCATTTTTGATAAAGAAGTTTTATTTTGTGTTTTTGAGGTTTTTATCATCATACATATTACCTTTTGTATTTTACAAACTGACCTGTGCACCTGAAGTATGATGCCAAAGAGCCACTTCAACACCATACTGGTCCTAATGGGTGATAAGAGTGATCTAGGTAGAAAGGTTGTGCTCAAGTTTTTTAGCAACTTAATTTTTTATTTCTCTTAATAAGCCTATCCTTTTTTCTTATAAGGTTTCGGCTAGAATATTTGTTGTATACATATCTTCTATTAAATTACTAATATACTTTGTTATTAATATAAATTTATATAAACTACAAGCTAATTAAAAGAAATTTTCTACTTACTATAGTAATATACATATCAGCATTGCACAGAAGTTTAAGAAAGTAAGGTCACAGTTTAAAATTATCTCATTGCTCTTATAAAAACATTATATAAGTCTAATATTCTACCAAAAAGTTCTATAAAACTCAAATAAGACTACTTGTTTAAAAATTTGCAAATTGTACACTAATTAGAACTTCTATTAAATATACTATGCTTTAGGGTTATAATAAAATTGAGTAAATTACAGCTTAAGTTATTTTGTCTATTAAAATAAGTTTAAAGTTAAGGTAAATTAATTCTCTAAAATTTATTGATTATAAATATGAAAGAAACATGGTTTTTCTATTGCGCTTTTTACAAAATGTAAGCTTATAGAGTATTTTTCAGCATCTGATATATGCAGCAGTCTTTTTAAAAGCGCAAACTTTTTTATAAAGCTTAAGCATATTGTACAAAATCTAATTTACCTGAGGAACAACGATATAAAATTAATAAATATAGTTTTTATGCTCACAATCAAGGCACATTTTTCGTTCTACTTAATTTAGCCTTCTGAAACAATATAAGTATACATTTCTTAATATTAAGATAGTAGTGAAACTAGAAAGTTCATAACAGAAATTACAGTAAATTAGATTGTATGAAGCTTCTTGTTTGTAAAAATGAAATTTTAGTAATAGAAATCGCAAGCTTATCTAAAATTATACAACTTTCTTTATAAAATCTGTGGTATTAATACATTTGAAACTTAAAAAGTAATTTTTATCAATGATTTAGCTAATTTTAACCTTTTTTTCGTATAAATGTAAACCTTTGTTGCCTTAAAATTATAAATTACAACGAAAAATGTGCAAAATATTAGCTTAGATCAGGTATAATAAGCTTCTTTACTTTAGCGAGTGTAAACTTTAACTTATATTAGACGGAAGTGATTTCCAAAAAGCAAAAACTTAGAAAAAAAACCTAAACTCTAAAAAACTAATACAATAGCTCCTTAGCTATAACAGATAGTAGTTGTGTGCAAATGCTTTTTTCTAAAAGTCATCTTTATTAAAGAAAAGATAGAATCTACTAAAAATAGACAATATGAGAAAAAATAAACGATAAGATAAATGAGCTTTTTAAAACAAAATTAGCAAAAAAACAAATGTTTCACTTTAAAAAGTATATATATAAATAGACTAGAAAACTTTGATAGTCACTAGATCCTTACAAAGCAAATCAATGAAGTAAATTGTATAAAAAAATTCAGAAACTTTATTTATCGTTTATGTCCGGCCCTGCTTATAGCTATACAATAGTTAGAATAAAGCATAACAAAGCAATTGAAGAAACATGAAATTCAGCCCCGAAAGATGGTTAACTATAACAGCATCGTCCTCGACTAGTTATTAGGAAAAGTTTGTGCATCATAAAAATAAAAACAAAGCTCTATTAGAATTTTACCTAAGGGAAAAATGTTAAAAAGCTATATTAAAGTGGTTGTTTATATAATACTCCAAATGTCTAACTTATGTACATAAACTCAAAACAAATTTCAAATTTGGATTAAAACAATAAAATCAATTTAATTTAAGCTTTTTGGATTCAAAGCAAATAGTTAAAAATTGGATCTTGGCTATGAATTACTAGTGACCGTAATTTGGTTTATAAAAGTCGAAATTGGCAATTTTGAATTCTGTTGTAACTTGTAAATAAGAGAACATTATACATTGTCGTTGGAATAGGCGTTCTTGCAGATTTCACAAATGCCAAACATCTGCACCGCAATTTGAATTCATTTTGTCCCGCTTCGCTGGTTCCTGCACGCCACCGGAACCTCAAATAATTTTAATTCACCTAATGTAAACCCCCAAACCTACAATAAAATTAAGTTCCTCAGTTATTGACTTCCGTTTCATTATAACTTTTATTTTAACAACCCAGTATTTCCATAATTATATCTGAATATCCAGAATCCTCTCGGCAGACTGCCGACCTTAAAAACAGTTTATTGCACCCCACATACGCACCTTGCCGTAGAAAATCCGAAAATAGCCAAACTACGACAAATTGGTGATTCTGACCACTATGAACCAGAACCCTCCATATCCTATGGGGTTGGAATCCTGGCGCTTGTTAGGTGCTTGCAGGTGCCGTTGCACAGGATTTTAATAATAAAGCAGCTGCAGGAGTATTAAGAATTGCAACAGTTGTTTAAAATTTAATCAAGGGAATATTTTAAACCACAAAGAGGAATTGATTTTTAGATAATTTTATTAATAAAAACTTAGGGGATGTAGAAAGAAAAAATTCTATTAAATTAGTGCCTCTAAAGAGATAATTGGTATGCCACAGTGTTAATTTTGGGAACAATTTACAGTCTAAATTTGTATGCTTTAGAGGTTAATAATACTACATAGTATAAAAATTAACATGTTATTAAATTAGTGCCTCTAGGGAAGGATACCCCAGTGGTAGAATATGGACCCTCTACCACTGCCTCCCCAAGTTTAGTCCCATTAGATGAACTTTGGGTAGGGGGTAATTATGACTGTGTTGGTGTTGCACACCAATGCCCCAAACTGAGATAGCAAATAGCAAGGTGGTCCTTGGAGTTCCTGGCCTATCATACACTGCACATGGAGGTTTTCCAGGTTTTATCCTCCTTTCTCATTAATTTGAATCCCCTTCATCAGTGCAGTATCATCCCCAGGTTGGCCCACCTCAAATAAAATTTAAAATTTAAATTAGTGCCTCTAAGTATTTACACTACTAAAAGCTAAAGATGGGATTTGAGGAAATTCAAATTAGGTGGGAGAGATCTCAATTTACCTAAATGATGATTTAGTCTATCCTCACTCTCAAGAAGTTCTCTACCTCACCAAGGCTTAAATTTGGATATTGATTCAGTCACCAGAATAATGTAATCATGGGGTAGCATTTTAATGTAATCCTACCAATCAGCTATCTTGTCCTTTTTGTTAATTTGGCTGATTACTGGAGTTCCTAAGGGGTGATTAGTTAAGAAAATAGTTTCACTACCCTGAACTCCCTTTAGAAATATAAAAGAGGGCTGCTTTTCCTTAAGAAGTTATATTGAATTCAAGCTGGTGTGTGGGCGAATATCCAGGTCAGTTTGCCTATTTTGCTGGGGGTTCAAAGAAACCCCTATCTCAAGATAGGTTATTAAGTAAAATTTGAGGAGCAAAATCATTACTCCATTTAAAACAATTCTGCTGAGATTTGGAGTTGGAATTAATAGTAATATTTAAAATATTTGGCACCAGAGCATTCTTACTAACTAGTCATACCCCTAATTGTCTGACATTACCCTCTTCAAAAATGTTGGGGACCAAATAAAGGTATAGGAAATGACCACATACTCAATTGATAGTTACTCCAGAAGCAAGGGATTTGATCAAAATATTAATCACCTCACTTATAGATGATGACAAAAAGTCCTTCCCAGATGAACCCAAGCTTCTCACTTCTGGGGGTGATTTGATTATGATAATATAAAGCTAAATCAGAATTTTTAATAGAGAGTAAAAGGGGTCTGGACTCATTAGTGGCTTGGCCCTCATTAATGACAGTTTTTGCAAGATTAATCATTGCAGAAGATAGTAGTTGAATGATGTGATGGGCCAACTTCCTCATTGTCTTTTCAGGATCATCAGTCTTGGAAGAGAAGACAACATTGGCTAAGAGAGCAGGTACCCCAGGTTATTATCAATACAAAATGTGGAAAGAGGACATTTTGAGGATCCAGCTAAAAACTAATCTGATATGCCATCAGGGCACTAGGCAAGAACTGGTCCCAGTGTAATGGGTCTGATGTGACCAGTTTTCATAATATGGGTACCAAAGTTCCATTGAATCATTCTACTGTACCATTTGTATAAGGGTTATATGGAGCTGAGAAGGGTTGATGGGCTATTATAGAGGTAGCCAAGGTATTGACCACTATGGAGGTAAAATTCTTACCATTGTTGCAGAGAACATGGGGCAACCATGATGGGTGAAGATTGACTGATGAAGGAAGGTGACAGTAGCTTTGGCAGTTTGGGCAGGGAGAGTCACTGCTTAAATCCATTATGTGAAGTGATCAATATCTACCAGAATTAACAATATTCACTGGTAGTCTGGGGTAGAGGACCTACCACATCTATACTGATCATGTGAAAAGGTTTCTGATGGGTAGTAGGTTGATACTGGTATTTGATCTTGAGTCTAGATTGCTTTTTACAGGTTAAACATGCATCCAGGACTTCAATAATAGATTTTTATAATTTCCTCCCAATAGTGCCAATCTTTAAGCCACTCATACATTTTCCTCACTGCACCGTGCCCAAGCGTAGAGTGGGCCTCCATGATGGTGGGTACTCATTATAAGGGTCAAAGATAAGGCAGCTGGTTGGCCCTTACCTTTTTGTATAACTTTCCGCTCTTTACCTTAGTATTGCAGGAGCGTATTGCTAACATTTTTTGACAGGGTCATCTTCATTGTCCCTTTCAGGGAGACGGCATAGAAATTTTAGACTGGCCTGCCATTCAGGATGCAAAAGCGCCCAAAAGGCAATCCAGAATGCCATAGGCATTGCCGCTCAAACAATGTTATATTGCACAGGGAGATGTGTGATAAGGGAGCGCCAATGTGTTGCAAGCATAAAAAGGCACCAGGCAATGAACCAGGCTGTAGCAACTCCAGACCCCGTGGGCCTTGCCGTGGGGAGTTGAACCATCAGACTAGCTATTTTAGGATACTCCATGGGAGGGTTAGGCACAAAAACAGAGATGAGGGAGCAGATCCTTGCATGAAATGAAGATAGATAAGACCATAGGATTTTGATATCCTGTTGGCAGATGGTTTTGACAATTGTGTTAAATTCTCAGAAGTTTTTTAAATGATAAGCCCAGTTGGCTACAGAGGGAGCTAAGGTTACTATCATGATGGGTATTTTCCAATCAATGTAGGGCCAACAGGCCATAGAGTTAGCGCTATAGAGAGCTCAGTAAGAAAATATTTGAAATAATCAAAAAATTGGGTACTTGGGAAGATTTTTAATGGAGAGTGAAGTTAAGAAAATCAACCAACCTTTTCCTCAGTGTATTATGACTGATTAAATAGTGATTAATTTGGGAAATACTTATCAAAGCACAGGATTGGGGCCCTCAAAATTTTACCTAACCCAGAGAACTTTAGAGGGAGGGGAAAATAGTTTGATTTGAAAAGACTTTGAAGGAATTGGTGGTAGGCCATGTTACTGTCAGTTAGACCTTGAACACCTGACTCACAATTTCACTGCATTTTTAACAATTAGCATAATGGCATCTGGCCTGATGGGCAACAGGAATCTCCCAAGGCCACCTCACATAGGGGAGGTCCCAATTGGTCAGAAATAGCTTTAGGATACCCAACCCGCCTATGCCCAGTCGCTTGGGCATTCATTTGGCCAAGTGGGTAACATCAAACATTAATCCAGATTTTTGAGTTGGCAGTTTTGAGTAGTGATAACAGTCCATTATAGAGGTACATGCCCGTCAGGCTTTGTTTCTGATGATTTTGTGGGGAGTTCTAATTGCAACATCATTGCCCAATGGCTCAATGACATCAGCAATTTTGAACAAGAATTTCTTAATAGACATATTCCGATTAAGAGGTATGCACCCATTGGGCTTTGCCCCTTAAATTTTGAAGCAAGTTTCAAACTGACGACATTTCCCAATGGCCTGATGCCATTAACTAATGTTACCAAAGATTTGACACTTAATTCCACATCTAACAAAAGTGTGAGCCCATCTGTCCTCATTAACATGGTTTTAAGGCACTTGTATTTTAATTTTGAGGGCTCAGCACCATCAACTTCATAAGATCCCTTTAGTTCATGGGGTGGCAGTTTCCAATGATTTTGGTGCAATTTTCTCAATTTGCCATGCTAATTCAGCTGAGGAAAGTGCGTGGATAGGGGGAGGAATCTTCAGAGGAAGAGCTGTTACCCAGCGCTTGTCTACCACATGGACAAGATCACCCTGTGTGACAAGAGGAAAAGCTGCCCTCTTTGGACCTTTTTTATTGGGGAATAGAAGCACTGCACAGTATAAGAAGAGGGGACTCTCCCACAGACTTACATTACCCTTCCCTTTTGCCAAAGGGAGGGCGCCACCACCGGGAAACTGCATGAGAGCCACTTTTTTGTGAGCCTTTAGCAACTTGATCGCCATTAAAGTAGCAATTTTTGAAGGGGGATGGGGATCATCAGGGTGGGAAATGTGGAAAACCTCGACCAGTTTTAAGCAGTTTGTGCAATCTTGGGCCTTGACCCAACTGTTTTTGTATGCTGGATAGCCCTTCCAAGTGACAATATATTGAACTGACCTCTGAGATTTACAGGATGATAAAATGTTCTCCACTTTGGCCTCCTTTGCACCCTCAATCACTATTGGCTCAGGATTCAAGAGGATTGCCCCCTTTAACGGGAACAGCTGAGATGTGTGGAAGACTGGATGTTTCTTCCAGTGAGGTGGCAATTTCAACTGGAAAGCACTATTACCCAAATATTCCTCCACCAAGTGGGGACCTGAATGCTTACTTGCAAACTTATGAGAAGGTACCTGCATCCTCAAATGATGTGTATTGAGCATGACATATGAACCCATCACAATCTCATGTGCTGGAAGCTGCTTCCAATCTACAAACCGCTTGTAGTCACTGATAGCCTTAGTAAGATGCTCCTGAACCAAGGACTGAGAGGACCAAATGTGTTCTGCATGATCCGTGGTAGCTGGGACCTCTGGGCGCAGGAACAGACCAACTGAAAATGAGGGGTTGTACCCCAGGGTTGCTTCATATGGGGAAAAACCTGTAGAATCATGCATTTCATTATTACAGGTAAACTGAGAGAGGTATAAGTCATTAGCCCAGGTATCCTGTGTGGCTGCAGCATAGCAGTGTAAATACTGTTACAGGATCTGATTAACCTGCTCAGTTTGTCCATCAGACTGGGGATAATACACTATGGATTGACAGGGTGTAATTTTCTAGATAAAAAAATCTATTCCAGAACCACGCTGTAAATTGGGGCCCACATTGCTGACAATCTCCTGAGGGTGACCAAACATAGTGAACACATGGCGCATGAAGAGACGGGAGCTTCCTCTGAAGTAATAGCATAAGCGCATGGGATAAATAAGGCAAATTTTGTGAAATGATCAACCACCACCATCACTGCAGTAAACCTATTAGAACATGGAAGTTCAATGATAAAATACACAGACACCAATGTCCCTGGACCCTAAGCATGTTGTAAATGGTGAAGGAGACCATTCCTTCCTGATCAATTTGACTTTGCCCATGTTCAGGTGACACAACTGGCAATCCAGGCTGGTACTATTTTGACAAGCCCACCCAATTATAGATACACTTGATTAAGTTGATACATTTTTTATAACTGGTATGGCTAACTGTGTGAAGGGGTCATGATGAGCCTGAAACAATTTGGCTCAAAGAAGAGGAGAGATCCACACCTGTGACCAAAATTGAATAAAGCCCTCCGCCAGTGAATATATAGAATGTTTTTGAGCTGGTAGGGACAATCACTCCAGAAGATCCACACCTTCAGGACAGGCCATTTGGGCTGCTAAGACCCATGAAATAAGAGGCGCATCAGGAGCTAAGTCCACTGATGAGACCATGAGAGGTAAAATGGATAAGATTTGAGCAAGGGGAAAACTGTGACCAAATTCTCTTCATCTGAGTCAGTGGGGCAATGAGCAGGGTTACAGCTGAGGAAATTGGGGAGTACTATTAAATTCTGAGGATTGCTCGCTTGATAAATTAATTTCTGCATGCTTAATCAGGCTGAAGTTTGGCCAAATTATCCTCAATTTTGCCTGTGGCTTATGGTATTTAGACCGTTTGGAAACTAACTTGGTATGTTCAAATAACCCCAACTCTTCTGGTCATTATTGGGCTCAATTTTCCCTTTGTAATCAGGCACTTCAACTGAGGCAGGTATAGTTACAAGCTATGGATTCCGTGGCTCCAGCTTGCTGACACTCTTTAGAAGATCCATATAAAAACAGAAAGGAGATGTAGTAAAATATATCTTTATTTTAAGAATATTATTTAATCATTATTCATTAGGGCAAGCGCTGGTATTTATACCTCTAGGGCATCTCCTGGCCACATTTGAGCATGCAATTTTAACAGATTATTTATCACCTCAGTTTGGCCCTTGAGCTTATATGACTGAGACCTATTGCTAGGTTTATTGGTGGCAAAGTACTCTCAAAATCAGAAAAATTTCAGGGACAAAAATCACAATAAGAGCGTGCAAATTTTGACATAAGATTCTCTTGATTTGGGTTTTGTCATACTGCTGACAATATACATCTTCTGTGAAATTTTTGCATCAATTGAAGTAAATAATGCACCCCTAATTGGAACATTGGCAGGCCTCTCAATAGCACTAGGTACTCCCATTTGGGTGGTCCATGTGCAATTGCTATCATGCTGATTATGAGGGTTGACATACAAAGCTTGCCATAGGGCAGGAAATTGATTACGTTTAACATCTATTTGTCCATGAGGTTTGTAGACGTTATCTTCAGGTGATCCCCAAATGATTTCTCATACTGAATATCTAATTTCAATCCCAATTAATTAAGACTAATTGCCAAGTTTTGGTGCAGCGATAATTGGCCCAGATGTGCAAGTGTATTCAGCCTGAGTTTTTGTTAGAAAAATCATATTGAATTGATGTTGAGTTAATCAGGCTGAACCTTGTAGTTGCAATAGGTTTTAAGTTAAAAATTAGAGTATTATCTTGAGCATAAGGAGGATAATTGGCCCAATCTGTTGGTTGTCAAAGGGCTTATTTTCAGGTCAACCAGAATCTGGCATTTCCCCCACTTGACTCTAATTGTCATGGTTAAATGACATCATAGTGGGGACTGACCCTAAAGATAAGGCTGGACAACAGGAGGCCCAGAAGGTGAAGCTTCAGGCCCTCCCTGACCTCAGGCACACATTAGACCAACGCTGGGTACAAGCCAAGTATGCTCATGTTGGCACTAGTGAGGTGCCTAACGCCCAGCCCTTATGTCAGCCCAGGCGTTAAAATGGACAGTTCACACTATTAATGCAGACAGTTTGATTCAGTTAGTTGAGGAATGGGGTTTCAAAACCTGTTCCATTTATGAAATCATGCGTTTGGGTCAGATCCAACTTCAATCAATTACTCAAGTGAAGTCAGTTTCAGTGTTTACTACCAATTTGGATGGTATTGTTTGCCTATTGGTGGATTGGTGCTTGGAACCACTTCAGCAGACCACAAATTCCCCAAAAAGTTTTTTTGTTTTCCCCAACCAACATTCCTTGTTGGTCGATTTCCCAATAAACATTTCCCCATTTTTACCGTTTTATTTATGATATCTCAAATGATCCTGTGCATGGACCTCTTTGAGGAGGTCTTGCGCTACCTTAACCACAGCATTTTATATATGATTAGGCTATCACCTAGTGCAATGTTGGTTCTCCCAGGTTCCCTCCAACCTGGGACATTTTCCATTTCTCCCTTAGTGCACCGCGTCATTTTTGGTTGGGTTTTTACCTTGATAATCGCTCGCTTTTGCTTGAGTTATTATTGCTCCAGCACCCTCTGCTGGGCAATAGTGACTTTTATTCTAACGGCTAGTTCCCTGGCGTTGGGCCTGTGAACTGAGCACTACCATGCTGGGAACAGGAGAGTTATAGACACTCTCCTTACATTAGTCGACCAACCCCTTAAATCTATGTGCACAAACTTTTCTATGCGGAACTTTTCTGAAGTGGAAACAGTGGGCGCTGGCTGTGGGCTTCAGCTGACATTAGCTGCACCTCTGTTTCCTCTTTTTCCCAAAGGTTGGAGCAACTTGGCGTTATTATGGTTGCCTCCAACTGGAAAGTATCCACCCTTCATGCTTGTACCTGGTGGATATGGATGCTTCAAGGTTCAAAAGTTGTGAACCCCCAACTTTCCACCAAATTTATCAATTTCAAATTACATAAACAAGTTTTCCTTTGACAGCGCATTCAGACAATGCCGGTGGAATTGGCGCAGATGGGCCTGGGGATGTTGGCCTTGGATAACATTAGGCCTTCCAGTGCAATTGGGGGAATAGGGTAATTTGCGTCTAAAAATGCGTTTTATGATAAAAATCATATCTAAACCTCTGAGCCGTTTATTAGCTCTTATATCCTGGATGAGAACCTTATTCCAGTATATCAAATAACCCTGAGAACCCTCATATGACCCCTACCATGATCCGTGGCACTCAAGAAGTGGAGAAAGACATTCGTTTTAAATATGATAAAGTTTATGCACCTGAAGAAGGCATGGTGGGGTATGTGGCCTCAGTAGTAAGAGTGGCCAACTGTCCCTCCCCCTTCTATGATTCCAAAACACACCTTGAGGATGTGCTAATGCCAGAGGATGAGTTTGTTGGTTATGTTTTGGCGTTGTCTGCTATTAATCAAGACCATTCAGGGTTTTTTTTCTACTATCTGCTACCCTTTCATCCCCTTTAGGGAAATCTAGCACCACTGTACTGGTGGATACTGGCGCCTCTAATAACTTTATGGACCAATGCCTAGCCAACTTCCTGGAGCTGAGTTACTTTCCAGGTGGTATGGTTAAGGGAGGGGCGTCCCAGGATATTCTCACTCTGAATATTAGGGGGCCAGTGGACTATCAGGTTGGCAATTATCACTTGTCTGATCACTTCCAGGATATCAAGGACCTCTTTTGTTTCCTATCGTATTGGGAGTGGAGTGGTGTTGGAAGTTTGACGTTAAAACCAACTTGAAAGAGAATACCCTATCCCTTACATTAAAGAATGGTCGCACATTAGTTCTTCCTTTATCTGAGGCTAACGCCCAGGGCGAATTGCCCCACTGGCCCAACCTTCACTCTTATAGCCTTGCCCTTCTGATGAAGCCCTCAGGGGAAGTTCCTATACCTTCTTGCTTGGAGGGTTTGGAATCCTCTTTTGATGCAGCTTCTGCCAACGCCATCCCTGAGCACTCCAAGTTCAATTGTGACTTCAAGCTCACTGTGGATCTGGTGCATATATCTTCCCCCATTTACCCATTGACTGTCCGGGAGGAAGAGGAGTTGGATGTGTGGGTGAAAGAACAGTTAGCCAAAGATGCAATTTTTCAGCGTACCTCCCCTGTATGCTCCCCACTTCTCTTTGTTGAGAAGTCTGATGGGACTCTAAGCCCATGCGTAGACTATGGGAACCTCAACAATGTCACTGTACTGGATCTACATCCCATCCCTTTAAATTCTCATATTGCACGCTATGTGGAGAAGGCTAAGGTATTCTCCAAGCTGGATTGCCTCAATGCGTTCAATCATATTTGGATTAAAAAGGGCAAGGATGGTTAACTGCATTCTGTACCAGAAAAGGGATCTTCCATTTTGGGTCATGCCCTTTGGGCTTAAGAATGCCCCTGCTATCTTTCAATGTTGCATTGATGCAGCATTGGGGGACTTGTTAGGGGTATGTGCGGTTGCCTACATGGATGATATCCTGGTGTTTTCCCCTGATCTGGAGTCCCATGCAGTTCACCTTTGGCAAGTGGTGGAGAGGTTAAAGGCAGCCAGCCTTACGCTGAAAATTTCCAAGTGTGAATTAAGTCCCAGGTCACTTTTCTGGGCAACGTCGCGTTTGACCAAGGACACATGATAACTCCAGACAGGGAGAAGGCTATTTGTGAGTGTCCCACCCCCACCTCAGTAAAGTAATTGAGGAGCTTTTTGGGGACTTTTACTTTTCTCAAGAAGTTCACGCCCAATTTCTCTGAGATGGCAGCACCCTTATATAAGGCCAGCGGTGCCAGGGTGCTTCAGTGGTCCCCCTTTTTGGAGAATACTTTCCAAGAAGTGAAGTGTAACCTGTTGTACATGACTGTTCTTCACCATGTCGACCCTTCAAAGGAGTTCATTGTGTCCACTGATGCCTCCAACTTTGCCATAGCGGCTGCCTTGTTACAAGTAGGCGAAGATGGGATAGAGCATCCAGTGGAATATTTTTATAGGAAAATGTCTTTGCCTGAGTTGAATTACGCCGTTTACAACAAGGAGTTACTAGCAGTGGTGGAGGCGCTGACATATTGGCGTCACCAATTGCATGGCTCTATCCAACCGTTCCATGTACATACAGATCAGCATGCTTGCTGTACTACTGCGCCCCTCATGTCCTAAACCCACAGCAGATTTGGTGGCATGAGACCCTTGCCCAATTTGCCTTTTATTATGAATTCACCAAGGGTAAGGATAATGGATTGGTGGATGCTTTAAGCTGCAACCCTGATTTGGCTCCTGATACAAAGGAGGTAGAAGTCCACAATACACAGGTGATGCTTCCTCCAAACAAAATTCTGTCGCAACTTCCTCTCCCCTGGCCAAAGGGCCAGCGCTTACACCTCTGGAAAACGCGGAGGAATATGGTATGTTCATAAAGGTTGTCCTTTCTCAGCTGCTGTCAGCCAAAATATACTATGGTACTTGCTAAGAGCGCTGTAAATCAAGAGGACCTATCCAGGGATTATCATGTAAAGAATGAGATGGTGTGGTTTCAGGGCGCCTTTGGGTACCTGTTGGACCACTGCACCTGGAAATCTTCTGGGACCATCATGATGGAATTACCATTGGTCATCATGGGAAAGCAAAGACCTTGGAGTTGATACATCGCACCTACAATTAAAAGGGCTTGCCTGCTCAGGTGGGGAGGTATTGTAAGGAGTGCCTGGTATGCAACCAGATAAAACCAAATCATCAACCTTTAGCGGGTTGTTGGTACCATTTTAAAAGGCTAGAGGGCCTAGACTTCCCTCTTAGTTAATTTAATTGTATAATTACCCGTTTCTGATGGTTATGATGCCATCATGGTGGTGGTGGACCATTTTATGTAGTTCACCCACTTCATTCCTTGTAGAACTACAGTAACCGCGGCTGAGATGGATAAACTCTTTGTCACGCATGTGTTTGCGCTCCATGGGGTTCCCCAAGAGATTATCAGTGACTGGGGACCCCAATTTAACTCCATCTTTTGGGAAGAGTTGTGTAAGACTCTAGACTTGCCCCTGCCATTTGACTGCCTATCACCCTCAATCAGATGGGAAGACTGAATGAGTGAACCAGTGATTGGAGCAGTTCCTGTGGTGTTACACCGCCGTGGATCATTCATATTAGGCTTCTCACCTTCCTATGGCCCAATTTGGTTACAACAACACGTTGCATTCTTCGATTGGTTGTTCCCCTTTTTTCGCCAGCCATGGCTTTAAACCCGCCCTTAACATGGATCCCAGCTGTGGGTCTAAGGTTGAAGCGGTGGTGGACTTTGCCAATACAATCAAGAAGGTCCACCAGAGGGTTTTCACAAGCTTGGAGGCGGCAATGAAACTGTATAAGGAGAACGCTGATGGGAAGCGCTGAGTGGGTCCTGCATACAAGGAATGGGATCTCGTGATGCTTGATGCTTGTAACATCCCTATCAAGTAGCTATGCAAGAAGCTGGGAACAAAGAGGATTGGCCCCTACCGCGTTGTTATAAAGGTGGGCCATGCCTCATACCAGCTAGATCTTCCCCCTTCATTTCAGATCTTCTCTGTGTTTCATGAAAGCAAACTGACGTTGTTTGAGGGCCCCCAACAGAGACTCCTGAGGCCTATCTTGTGGATGGGGCGCCAGAGTGGGAAGTTGAAGAAATAGTAGCCCCTCGCCGTGTTAAAAGAAGACTTGAGTACCTAGTATCCTGAAAGGGGTTTGATGCCGCAGAAAAAAGTTGGGTTCCAGTGCGTGACTGTGTGCATGCCCAAGATCTGATTGAAACCTTCCACAAGCTTTTTTTCAGGATGCTGGATCTCTACCTAAACTGACCATTGACGCCATGAAGTTGGCCCCAGCCCTCAAGAACTTTTCCCTTGTGCAAGCTCGTGGAGGAGGGTTGAGCCCCATTGGGAGGAGAGGGTAATGTCATGGTTAAATGACATGATAGTGGGGACCAACCCCAAGGATAAGGCTGGGACAGGAGGCCCAGAAGGTGAAGCTTCAGGCCCTCCCTAACCTCAGGCGCACACTAGACCAAAGCTGGGTACAAGCCAAGTATGCCCAGGTTGGCACTAGTGAGGTGCCTAATGCCCAGCCCCTTATGTCAGCCCAGGTGTTAAAACGGATGGTTTACATATTAATGCGGATGGTTCAATTTGGTTAGTTGAGGAATGGGGTTTTGAAACCCATTCCATCTATGAAATCATATGTTTGGGTCAGATCCAGCTTCAATTGATTACTCGAGTGAAGTCAGTTTCAGTGTTTACTACCAATTTGGATGGTAGTGTTTGCCTATTGGTGGATTGGTGCTTGGGACCACTTCAGCAGACCCCAAATTACCCCAACAAAGTTTTTTGTTTTCCCCAAACAACATTCATTGTTGGTTGACTTCCCAATAAACATTTCCCCATTTTTACCATTTTATTTATGATATCTCAAATGATCCTGTTCATGGACCTTTTTGAGGAGGTCTTGCGCTACCTTAACCACAACATTTTATATATGATTAGGCTATCATCTAAGGCACTGTTAGTTCGCCCAGGTTCCCTCCAACCTGGGACATTTTCCATTTCTCCCTTAGTGCACCGCATCATTTTTGGTTGGGTTTTTACCTTGATAATCGCTCGCTTTTGCTTGAGTTAGTATTGCTCCAGCACCCTCTTCTGGGCAATAGTGACTTTTATTATAATGGCTAGTTCCCTGGCATTGGGCTTGTGCACTGAGCACTACCACGCTGGAACAGGAGAGTTATAGACACTCTCCTTACACTAATATAAGCCCTATAATTCCCAACTAGCCTTCATTGATTGTCATTTAATAGTTTCATCCTGAATTGCCAATAGAGTAGCCCAGGTGCATAGCCTTAGATTTGGCCCAAATTGCTGATGAATCTGGAGTTGGATCCTTCCCATTCTCAAGTACAAACTAAAGTATTAACTAGGTGTGATATATAATTTATTACTTTACTTTATATACTTTTTTCTTTACTTATTATTTTTTCTTTTCTTCTTTTATTTACTATATTTTTTTATCTTTCAATGCGTATATCTTATATGTTTTCTCTCTCTTTTTTGATCAGCCAGCTTATTAAACCTTCTTAGGAATTTTGCATGAACTTGGGCTAATTAGGGGTTGTCAAAACTGCGGGAGCAGCTTCTTAAATAATTGGTAAGCTCTTGGGTTTCCATTTCTCTATTGAACGCAGGTATCATACATGGTGCAATTCACGATAGGGCATGACTGCATGTTTTAATGCAATTTTAATATTTAATTTATTTATTGTGGTGAACCCAAGCAGGACTTGTGCCTCATGGAAAAATCTGTCTGCAAATTCCTTAATAGTCTCATTCTGCTTGAATTCAATATTAAGAAGTTCTCTTTTTCAGGCTTCTAATTTCCCAGGACCTCTAAACTGTTTTGCCACTGCAATTTGGGCATCTGTATAAGACCAATAATCACCCAAATTGGGCATAACAAGGTCACAGCTACGTGCATAAAGTGAGTTGATCAGTGCTAATCCTTTTGCATGGTCTGATGCTCCTACATTGCTTTTTCAAATAACTTGAGGAAAGTGTGAACATTACCATCCTTATTGAACTTTGGTAAGTTCAATGGGTTAAAGCCATCCCACCCTGTTTCAGACATAGGGGCTTTAATTATTCTTGAATGTCTTGGTGTTTTATCATTTAGAATCAGACCGCTTGCCCATTGGGGAGTATCTGAAGTCAGGATTAATACCAGAACCCTAGGCATAGGATGGATGTTCAAAATATTGGCTTCTGCATCAGTGTCAATTTCCAATGATTAAATTTCATGATATTGCTCCAAAATATTGGCTTCTGATGCTTGAATTCAGCCCTTAATGTTTTTTCCTACTGTTTTTTGGCCAAATAAGCAGAGCTTTTTCTCATTTTCTTTTTGTCAAGGCTGGGTGAGCACTGGCAGATTTTCTGTTTGAGTCATTCAAATACTTTTTTAAGGGTGTCATACTCTTCTTTGAACAAAGCTTGATTGGACGCTATGCTTTTAATATCTTTGGCCATACTGTCTACTTGGGAATTTGCAGTTAACAATTGCTTTTTAAGTTCCCAAATCTCCTGAGTAATTTCAGTATTTCTGGCATGCAATCTTGACACAACAATCCAAATTTTTGAAAATTATTCTTTGATCAAAGCATCATCCTCATCCCTATTTGTGATGGCTGGTAATGCTTCAAGGTCTTTGATGCTTTTGTTTACAATATCCATCTTGGCCAAAATATAATTCTCAAAATCTTTGTGCTTTGAATTTAAGTTCAGGTGATTTCTTTGGCCCAAGGTGGCATATATGTTGAGTCATTCTGACTGAGATAATAGGAAATCAGAATGTGTTTCCAGTTTTGGACAGCGGGTATTCATGTTTTGTACCCATTTGTGCAATAGCCCATGGTGAGCAAGAACTTCTGCGGCTACCTTTGGTACTCCTTCATTTAATAGCTCCTTAATTGTGATTAATCTCCCATGAGCTTCATTGGCAAGTCCCATATAATTCACAATTGCTTTTTGACTTCAGTAAAACTGGAATAAAATTTTTTCCAGTAGAGCATTTTGGGAATATTGTTCCTCCCCTTGTACACAATAGATTTCTGTGAGTTCCATATTTTTTTATAGCAATGATTTGCTAGGTATGCTTAATTGAGAGTTGGATAAAGTTAACCAGAAATTTGTTAGTTTCTTGACTGTCTGTGAGATGTTTTGCAGGAGATGCCATTGTTGCATTGTGGTATATATATATCTCCATCTTGAGCGCCTGATCCTTAAAACAGAAGAAAAGACTAAAAAAGGGATTAATTTGTGAAGTACCAATCCTAAAACACTGATATAGAGTTTTTAGCATAGCTTTTACGCTTGCAGATGTAAGATCAATTGGGCTTGTTGTATCTGCATGAGCTCTCCCCACTGTGATAAGATCCAGGGAGTAGGAGGTACCTGCATCAGAGCCTTGACAGGTGGTATAAAAATAATCTGAGATTTCCTTGTCACTGGTTTCCATCTCATTGTCAATTTATCATCTGGACAAATCTGCCAGGAACTGGCTGTGTGAATCCAATTCAGAGAGTGTCACCAATTTTGAGTGAGCATCAGTTGTTAAATTCTGAGGATTTCTTGCTTGAAGAATTTCTTCCTGTGCACTTGATTGGGATGTAGTTCAGCTGAATGATCCTCAATTTCGCCTGTGGTCTATGGTATTTAGACTGTTCAGAAACTCTTTGACGTGTTCAAATAACCCCAACCCTTTAGTCAATATTGGGCTCAATTTTCCCTTTGTAGTTGGGAACTCCAACCAAGGCAGGTACAGTTACAAGCTGTGGATTCTGTGACTCCAGCTTGCTAACACTCTTTAAAAACAATCAAAATAAAAACCAGAAAGGAGATGGGATAAAATATATTTTTATTTTAAGAATAATAATTAATTCTTGATCATTAGACCAGGCGCTGGTAATTATACCTCCAGGGCATCTCCTAGCCACATTCAAGCACACAATTTCAGCAGATTATTTTCCACCTCAGTTCAGCCCTTGAGATGATTTGAATGAGAACTATTTCTAGATTTATTGGTGGCAAAATACTCTCAAAATCAGGAGAATTTCAGGGACAAAAATCACAATAAGAACGTGCAAAATTGCCCTAAAATTTTCTTGATTTGAGTTTTGTCATACTGCTGACAATATACATCTTCTGTGAAATTTTTGCATCTATTGAAGTAAATGACACACCCCTAGTTGGGAAGTCATCAGGCCTCTCAATAGCACTAGGTACTCCTATTCAGGCATTCCATTGCAAGCGCTAATAAGCCAATTATGAGGATTGACATACAAATTTTCCATAGGAGGAAATTATTCTTAGAATCAGCTCAATCTGTAATTTTTCATACAACTGATGGAAACAACTCCCTAATTGGGGTGTCAACTGGCCCTCTTGATAGCACTAGGTACTCCCATTATGGTGGTCCATGTGCAAGTGCTATCATGCCAATTATGAGGATTGACATACTAATTTTGCCATAGTGCAGGAAATTGATTACCTTTAACATCTATATGTCCATGGGGTTTGTAGACGTTATCTTCAGGTGATCCCTGAATTATTTCTCATACTGAATATTTAATATCAATCCTAATTAGTTGAGACTAATTGCTAAGTTTTGGTGCAGCGATAATTGGACCAGATGTGTAAGTGTATTCAGCATGAGCTTTTGATATTATAATCAGATTGAATTGAAGTTGAGTTATTTTTCTAATCCTGATAGTTGCAATAGGTTTTAAGTTAAGAATTAGAGTATTATCTTGAGCATTGGGAGGATAATTGGCTCAATATTTTGGTTGTCAAAGGGTTTATTTTCAGGTCAACCACAAGAATCTGACATGTACATCTAATGCTACTTTTTAAAAATTTTATTTGAAGTTGAAACTACAAAGTTATTGGTAGATTTACGCCTGCCAATGTGCCAACTTCTGTAGCTTACAAAAATAAAGGAGAGCTTAGTGATCCGTTCACACTGTTAACTCATGCTGAGCACCTTGTAAGAGATACCACCAATGAGTTAAGGCCATGAAATGGCTGCCAACTGTTTATTGTAGATGTCCTAAGACTGCTCAGTTGGAGAGAACTTGCAGGAAAAATAGACGACCAGATGTTCAACCCATCATGCTCCTGAAGCAAGACTGCCCCTACCACAACAGATGAGGCATCACATGCTATGATGTAGGGTTTGGAGGGGTCCACATGTTTTATAATAGGGGTGATAAGAACACATCTTTGATTGAATCAAATGCCTTCTGGCACTCAGGCGTCCCTAAAACGGAACATTATTATCCATGAGTGGATGTAGTGGAGCGGCTAGCTGAAATAGAGCCAGGGAGAATATTTCAAAAAATGATAGGTGGCCAAAAAGCTTCTCAATTGCTTCTGGGTTGTTGGAGTTGGCCATTCACGGATGGCATCCAACTTGTTAGGGGGAATGGAGTACCCATCTTTTAAGACTAAATTGCTAAAAAAGGTAACCCTTATAAAACTCACATTTTGAAGGCTTGACGAGCAGGATTGCCTTATGCAAGGCAGCCATTGCTGCTTCCAAGTCTCTCATATGTTGTTCAGGAGTCGGGGAGTGTACCAAAATATCATTGATGTATGCTATCATGCAGGTGAATTGAAGGCCACCCAATACATTATTATACAAACTTTATAAAGTGGCAGTGCATTCTTTACCCAAATGGCATTACTCAAAATTGGAAGATACGCCTTTTTGTTTGGATAGTGGTAAACCAATCTTGACCTTTCATCCCCCAAATTTGATTAAAGTCATTAATAAGATCTAGTTTAGAGAACACATGTGACTTGGAAATCGCTTGGGCAATTGTCTACTTCAGCGGCAAAGGGTATGGATCATGGACTTTAATCTTATTTAGGTGACCATAATCCACACGGGGACAAAAGGGAACCATTGGACTTCTTGGAAAAGACAATGGGAGACGCAACTGGGGATGTCTCTTCGAACAACCACTCTTTCTTAAGCATTTCATCCAACCATGCATTGAGAGCAGCCTCCTCCTCTGCTGTATGCATGTATAAAGGACAGTTGATATTCACAACCTGCACTGTTGTCCTAAACCCCAAGTCAAATTTTGTATGAGGAGGAATGAGTCCGCCTTCTTGGAATTGAAGATACTTTGATATCCCATCAATGCCTCAGGGAAATCTGATGGGAGGCCACAGGGGAAACAAGGGAATTAATCAAACTACAACCCTGAGTTTTTGTAAGTGTATCCAGTAAAGGAAACTCGCCTTCTGTCTGGCCCTTGGCAAATGACAACATAATAGACTTGAGGTGAATTATAGCATGCTGTCAACGCCACCAACCCACCCCCAAAAAAACCAGAAACACCAAGTTTGGCATTGCAGAGAACCAATCACAAAAGATAAACTGGTGAACTAAGAAAGTACTGTGCACCATACTATGTACAAGGTCTAGGAGGCTGATGAAGCAACCATCACCATAGGACCCAAGTCCAGGTTAAGTTCCAACTGATGGACCAGCTCTACACTCATAAAATTACCTGCTGCTCCAGTATCAACCAAGGCCTCAAAGGACATGTAGTGAGCTTTGATATTAATTTCCGTTGGCAATAAAAATAGTTAAAGTTCTGTTTATTGACAGATTTGGTTGTTTCTACTGATACTGAACAGATAGCTAGCAAACCAGGGGGAAGGTCAAGCTCTTTTAAGGAGTAAAGTTGGGGAAGAGTAGGGTTTAGGAACCAGCTTCTTCATTCTGGGCTTTTAGTGACTCATTGACAGGTGAGCCAGGGTAATCCAACTTGGGCGCAGGGGAAATGGCTGACTCTGGGGCCATTACCAATACTGGTTCAACAACGGGAACAGAATCCAAGTCTCTGTTGGGAAACCCAATAATGTAGTTTCCAACTTGAAGGTGGGGAGCATGGCGAAGAGAGGCATCAATGGAAGTTACAGCCTTGCACATTTGATCCACTGTCCCCATAGTAGTGCACCAAACTTTGTGATGAGCGGAGGCGGAATCCAACGCAGATATGAAAATTTCTTGGAGCATATCACTAGAAAACCCAAGCACTGGGGCTTGCTCACGGAAGGCTGTAATTAAAGAGGCTAAGCTAGGGGCTTCAGCGATAAAGGAAAGTAATTGGCATTATTGTTCTGAACATGACACAGGGGGTTTCAAAGCTGCTGATACTGCTGTGACAAGTGGGGTAGTATCGCCTGCATGAGTAGCGTAATGCAGAAGTCCTTGCACCCACTGATGGGTTTCGTCTTCAACTGCATCCAATAGGGTAACACCTTGCTGGGCGTTGAACAATGAAGAAGCATTCTTCAGGGCAATAGCAAATCACATTTGCACCCCAGCAAGGGCGTCAAGGACCTAATTAACAATATCTCAGGAAGGGACACCTGGAACCCCTTCTTGAGAATGAGCTGAGAGAAGAGTATCAGCCAATGGGGACCTTCTACCATGGAGAAATTCCCTCAAAGCATTTTGAATGCTGCTCACAAAATCAGCGACTGACTAAACAAACATCAGGAGACAAACTACTGACTGCACGTCCATTTGGTAAAGAGTAACCACTGCGGCCCTGTCCCTAAGAGAAGGGCGGAAATGGCTGGAAACAATGGCCAGTTAATTATGTCAGGGAGACGGCATAGGATTTTAGACTGGCCTACCAGTCAGGATGCAAAAGTACCAAAAAGGAAAGCCAGAATGCCATAGGCATTGCCACTTAAACAAAGTTATATTATGCAGGGAGATGCGTGATAAGGGAGCGCTGATGTGTTGCAAGCATAAAAATGCCCCCAGCAATGAACCAGGCTTTAGCTACTTTAGACCCCGTGGGCCTTGCTGTGGGGAGTTGAACCATTGGACTAGCTACTTCAGGATACTCCATGGGAGGGTTATGCACAAAAACAGAGATGAGGGGGCAGATCTTTGCACATAAAGGAGATAAATAAGCCCACAGGATCCCGATATCCTGTTGGCAGATGGTTTTTTCAATTGGATTAAATTCCCAGAAGTTTCTTACATGATAAGCTCAGTTGGCTACAGAGGGAGCTAAGGTTACTATCATGATGGGTATTTCACAATCAATGTGGGGCCAACAGGCCATAGGGTTAGCGCCATAGGGAGCTCAGTAAGAAAATATTTGAAATAATCAAAAAATCGGGTACTTGGAAATTTTTTTTAAAGGAGAGTGAAGTTGATAAAACTATTCAACACTTTTCTCAGTGTATTATGACTGATAAATAGTGGTCAATTTGGAAAAACTTATCTAAACACAGGATCAGGGCCCTCAAAATTTGACCTAATCCAGAAACCTTTAGAGGGGGGGGGGGGGGGAAATGATTTTGATTTTAAAAGACTTTGAAGGAATTGTCAGTGGGCCAAGTCACTGTCAGTTGAACCTTGAACTCCTGACTTATGATTTCACTGCATTTCTGATGATTATTGCAATGGCATCTGGCCTGATGGGCAACAGGAATCCCCCAAGGCCACCCCACATAGGGGCGGTCTCAACTGGTCAGAAATGGCTTTGGGATACCCAACCCGCCCATGCCCAGTCGCTTGGGCATTCATTTGGCCAAGTGGGTAACATCAAACATTAATCCAGATTTTTGAGTTGGCAGTTTTGAGTAGTGGTAACAGTCCATTATAGAGGTACATGCCCGTCAGGCTTTGTTTCTGATGATTTTGTGGGGAGTTCTAATTGCAACATCATTGCCCAATGGCTCAATGGCATCAGCAATTTTGAACAAGGATTTCTTAATAGACATATTCTGATTAAGAGGTATGCACCCATTGGGCTTTGCCCCTTAGTTTTTGGAGCAAGTTTCAAACTGATGACATTTCCCAATGGCCTGATGCCATTGACTAGTGTTACCAAGGATTTGACAATTGATTCCATTAACCAACAAATGTGTGAGCCCATCTGTCCTCATTAACATGGTTTTAAGGCACTTGTATTTTAATTTTGAGGGCTCAGCACCATCAACTTCATAAGATCCCTTTAGTTCATGGGGTGGAAGTTTCCAATGATTTTGGTGCAATTTTCTCAATTTGCCATGCTAATTCAGCTGAGGAAAGTGCGTGGATAGGGGGAGGAATCTTCAGAGGAAGAGCTGTTACCCAGTGCTCATCTACCACATGGGTGATATTACCCTGTGTGATTAGAGGAACAGCCTCCCTCTTTGGACCCTTTTTATTGGGGAATGGAAACACTGCACAGTCTAAGAAGAGGGGACTCTCCCACAGACTTACAGTCCCAGGCGTCAGGGGCCATAAGGAGGTCATGCAACCTCTCAGCTTCACTTTTATTAAAATGAAAAACAGGCAAGCGGTCAGACCATTCACATCAATATGGCAGGTTCCAACCAAGTGTTCAATATTCATATCATAAGGTGGAGCTTTAAGGACCAATGAGCCAGCCTTCCAGTAGGACCCTTCATATTTTTAAAGCCATTTCAGGGAGGCGTGGTCAGTAACCACGGTGAAAATGGTTCCATATAGAAAGGAATTGTAGTATCTCATGGCAAGTAAGACAGCTAGGCACTCCTCAGTGACGCTTTAGTTGCATTAATCTTTTGAGAATATCTTGCTGAAGTATGACATAGGGTGATCCACGCCAATTTTCATCCAATTGGGCCAGGATTGCTCCAACGTCATTCTCAGAACATGGGAATATAATCAGATGAATGAATATAATACCTCTTTAGGCAATGAGAAAGCAGTCAACTGGAAAATGATTAAAAATAAGAAGGCTCAAAGGTGTAAATCCAGGAGACAGGATACTTTTTAATAAGTAGTTATCAAAGAGTCGCTTAACAAAAGCAAACTATTAGATCTTAAGACAAAACAAGAAAAGCTAATTTTTTAAAGATTTGAGTATTTATAGGAATTTGGGATTGTCTTTGATGGGGTGGAATTATAGAATCACCTTGTACAGGATCTTTCATCAAATGCTTTTGGGATGCTAATTGAGATGATTTCCTAGAGGAGATTGGAGGTTTTCTATTTACATCAGAAGCTGTCACTTTGGGGGTAGCTGAATATTATGACAATTAAGGTTTTGATGTGTAAATGACTCTTTATCCCATAAATTTATTACTGAGGATATTCTTGGGAAGTAGAGTTGATTTCATCTCCATTATCATCCCAATGTATGATATTGCCCCCTTAAGATCCTGCTGAAGAAGGACATAGGGCTTAAGAAATTGATTGTAAACTAGATTTACTAAAGACCATGGGCCTAATTGGTGATAAAATATTCAAAGTTGACCTTGTAAATAAAATTGATACGGACCAGACCAAGTAATTTCAAGCTTGTTAGGTCAACCTCCTGGTCAATGATGGTAAAAGATAACAAGATCTCCTACTTGAAATATGGGTAATGTAGGTTGTCTGAACTTTGATTGTTTAGTATCTTTAGAGGTCGCGGATATTATTCTCTTCCATAGTAAGAGCCTGTATCCAAATTATCTCATTTACTAGAGCTCTCTTGGTTAAGTCAGCAGTATCTGGCACATAGTTGTCTAGTAATAAATGTACATTACTTGGCAATATGGGTTCTCTCCCATATTTAATCCTGAGATGAGAAATCTTAATAATTTAAGGATAACTTATTCTGTAAGCCATCAATGCGCTAGGAAGGTAATGGTTCCAATAATGAGGATATGAAGTTGCCATCTTTTTCATGATAGAAACTAAAGTTTCATTAGAACGCTCAACTGCTACGTTGGATAAAGGATTATAAAAGGCACCAAAATGATGACTATTATTGAACAGCGCAGTCAGCTCATGTACTACCGTTGATGTGAAATTGAGACCATTATCTGATGATAATACTTCGGACCTATGCTGAGTGAGAAAGTGTTGGAATAAAAACATTGTAATGGCTTTATCAGTAGCAGCTGGCACCAAAATGGCTGCCAGCCATTTAGTAAAATGGTCTATGCCCAACATAATACTATGGCCATGTAGCCCTGTTGGTAAAGGCCCCACCACATCTATACTAACCACGCAGAAAGGTACTGAAGGGGCCACAATTTGATGTTGATATTGAGTTCCAGGCCAATCCTAATTCCAGCAAATAAGGCACGCCTCTAAGGACTTCTAAATTGTTTCTAACATCCTATCCTAAAAGTATTGAGTCTTCATCCATCTGTAAGTTTTCTTAATGAACCATGACCAATTGCATTATGTAACTATACAATAACTTCCATTCACGAAGAGGAATGGATATAGGGGATCCTTTTACTATTTATAAGTTCTAGAGAAATCCTTCTTGAACCGGAGTGTTATCAGTTTTTCTACGTAGTTTGTCTTGTATTTAATTAGTCTCAAGGGCCCATCTTTTCAGTCAGCCAATAAGATCATAAATCCTATCCTCTTCAGGAGCAAGCACAGCCAAGAAGGGCATCTTAAATAGACCATATGCGTTTTGATGGATAGTTCTGGCATGGTGTTTAATAAAGAGATCATATTTTTGTAAGAAAAGGGCCCAGCATGCTAACCGTCCATCAGGGGTCCTTCATTTGTTGTAACCACCGCAATGAGGCATTTTTGGTGACCACAGTGAAATAATTTCCATACAGGTAGGGATGGAACTGTTTAATAGCTAATAGAACAGCCAGGCACTCTCTCTCAGGTACACTATAATTTCTCTCCGCCTTACTTAGAAACTTACTGTAATAGATGATTGGATGATCCACTTTATCTTCATCATGTTGAGTGAGGATTTCTCCAACCGTGACATCACTGGGGTGTTGGTAAACAATATAAAAGGCTAATTTAGCTGATGATGTATTAGAATTGGCTGATTACATAAGGCAGTCCTAAGTGAATTAGAATCCTGTTATTGTTTAAGTTCTCACTCAAAAGTACTCCTTTTTATAATAAGTAAGTTATGTTTCTGATAACTCAGCAAATCTAGGGATAAACTACTTGTAGTATATGACCATTGCTAAAAATACTCATATATCTCTTAAAGTAGCAGGCCAGGACATCTTCTTGATCATGTTAATTTTGTCAGGAAGAGGTTAATTTCTTTCTTTGATACCTGATGCCCAAAAAACTACACCTTGTTTTGAAAAATGAACAATTTGATGGTATCAACTTTAGCAAAGCATTGTAAACTTGATTGATATTTCTCTTAGGTGATTCATATGAGATGTGAATGCTTTTGAGAATACAGTTATAACATTGAGGTAGACTAAATTACAGGAAAGTTTAAAATCACCTAAAACCTCTTTCATTTCTCGTTGGAAGGTAGCTGGGGCATTACACAATCTCTGCGGCATTCTGGTGGGCTCAGATAATCCTTGTTGGCCATTAGGGAACATTTGAGTCAGTCTTCTGGTGCCAGTTCTGTTTTCCAATGACCACTTTCTATATCCATGTCCAAAAAGTTTTGGGAGCCAGCAAGTAATCAAAGAGAATCAAAAAACTAAGGAAGGGTATAACTATCCTTCTTAGTAAATGACATTAAGGTGTTGGTAATCCATCACCACCCTATGACTACCATCTTTTTTAGACTAATAATAGGGGATAATCCCAGTGACTACAGGATGGAACCAATAACCTGGAATCCAATAGTGCCAAACTCAACCGTCACCTGAGATTTTCAATCTTACTCTTTTGATATGGTCAGGTGCATAATGGGGCACATATCCAGTCTCTACTTGATGTAATAAACCATTAATTTTACCAAAATCATATGTATAATTGGAAAAAAAAATCAGAATATTTTTCCAATAATTTGTCTAATTATTCACGCTAATTATTAGTTAGTTCAGGTCCAATGGACGGACTGTTATTCCCAGTGGTAGGGAGCTGATAAAGACCTATATCTCTTGATCCTCAAAACTTTGGACATCTTCTACTTTGTCAACAGCCAATGGGAGAACAAAAGCAATTGGGTTACTAAGTCCAACGTTCATTGATGTATCCTTTTTTTAGTACTAGTGGTACCCAACCCAAAAGGGGGAGCTGCCACGCATCTTTATTCGCAATTGGGCCAAACAAAGGGATTATCATAAATTAAAAAAATTCTAATATAGTCCCTAGGTTATCAACCTAGGAAGCCATATCAGATGGCGAGGAGGCTTTGAGGAAAAATTCTGTCTGGCGCCCGCTTTAGCTGGTAGACCATGGCAGACAGCATTGGGGTGGGAGCATCAGCAACATGGGGCATAAGGAGGTATAGTTGGGGGTTTTCTTCATTAATGAGGCTGACAGTGTCCATCGCCTTAACGTATTGAGCAAGTTGATGCTCAGCAAAATTGATGAGAGCTGACACACAAGTAAATGACTTGATGCGCCATTTATTGATGTATCCTCTAAGATTGCTAATAAAACCAAAATAGACCCAGAATATGCAGGATCTAAAATCTCTGGACAGGTCAACAAACCTCTTACCAAAGATTTTTAATGTCTCTAAATATTTAATAGCTGCTCAGGGGTATAGTAACATGAATTTGAGTGTACACAATAGTTTGTGATTTGGGTGGAATTACCATTGTGTTGGGTGAATAGAGAGGCATACCCTTGTACCCATCTACTGATTTAGAGGCAGTCAAACTCTAGACCCACATACTTAATACTCTACCCAATCAATATTATTTCCTTTATCAAGTAGACATGATTGAACTTGAATTTCAGTTTTATCATGAGGAGTTTTTAAAAATTATTGGCACTCAATAACTAATGAGAGAAAGATTTTCTTCAGCACAATTGAAAAAACTACTTGATTTCTAAAAATTGTGTACCAAGCAAGAGATCATAACTTGAATTATCCAAGGCAACAGCAGAGGTTGTTATCAATAATATTTAACTCATATAGGTAAGGATGAGTATACTCTGATAGCTTGAGTGCAGATAGGAACAGCAGTTCCATACTACATATAGTGAGGACATCTGAGCTATCTTAATCTGCTTCATAAGTTTGGAAGATATGACATTAACAGGTAAGCCATTATCTACAATGGGTAGGACTGGAATCTTTTAAACCTTCAATGCTACTAGAGTCACAAGGCCATTATATTGTGGGGCAAAAAAGGAACATAGGTGTCTCATTGACCAAGGAATAAGAAAATATAATCTTTACTATCACCTGGGGCCTGATCACCTCCTTCAATTCTAATTTTATTAAATTTGTAAATATCTTTAGATATAATAGGCTTAGGTTTAGAATTAGTGGTATTGTCAACATGAAGAGTCTTACCCTTCATATTAAACCCTCTTTTCCCGCCATATCTGAATGTCATTTCCAACAATTTCGTTTTTGATGACAGGTTCCATTACAATAAATACACCATATATCCTTTTTTGACTCTACTCCGTGTACTATGAGTCAATTAAAGGCGTTAGAACTTTTGTGAACCCATGCTGACAGTGGGATTTTTGATAAGAGCCTCCTTAGTATATTGGATACAAAATTAAAGTACGTTTTTTGCCAATCACTTGGAGTTGAACTTTGGTACATGTTTTCAATACTGAAACTACTGCTGTGATGGCATCATCCAAATTAATTCTCTTAGTATTCACCAAAGGTTGAGCGTTGACATAGAAACGACTAGCAAAATCAGAAAGACTATCTCCTTTGTTTGACTGTATGACCATTAAAGCCTGCTTCTGGTTTAAGAGTTTGGTCAATTCCAAAGTCTTAGATTAGAGCTGTTTGAACTTGACTTCAAGATTTGCATTCCCAGAGGTGAAGGGTCATTATCTCTCTGGAAGCACTTAAAACAAAAGAATATGTTTGATCTTTTGATGGTCATTTGCATTTTCTATTGCACTTTCATAGACATGCAAAAATGAAGCAATACTCTCCTGTTAAAGGATGATCTCTCTTTGAAACTAGGTTTGGAAGAAGAAGTCAAAATGGGGAAATAAAAAATCAATGACAGCAAACACTCTAGGGGCAGAGGATTTAATGTCAGTTTCAGTCATTGGAGCTGGCACAGTAATTTGTCTTCAGATGGTCTCTAATTTTTCTCAAGTTTCACTATGACTTTGATTTAGAGAGGATGTCAAAGTGTTGGGATTTTACCCTTTTAAGGTTAAGCCTTATCCTGGGGTAAACCTCGACACTTATCTAATACCAAGTTTTAGGATATTAGGCTAAAAGCCTAATAGGTTTTATAAAACTTCACTAAAGGGTCTAGAACCTCATAAGATGATGTTTTATCCGAATTGGGATGACATCATTCCTATCTGATTTTTCAGGTGCTTTATAGCAACCTTGTTATATGTTCCTTTATTATGATTGATATCTCTCTTAATAGATATCAGAATATAAACTTTAGTTTATATTATTTATCCTTGACCCTATAAAAGACTCCCCAAATATTTCAATAAAGACACAGGATTGCTGGCAACCTATAATCTTATATATATTTATATAATTTATAATATTTGAGAGCCACAGATGGGCCTTTGTGAACCATGAAGTGGCTTAACCATGTCCACTGGGACTTATTGTTATGATATGAGTCTAGACTATCTGTTGAGGATCCCAAGTCCAGAAACTTAATCTAATCTTATTTCTCTAATTAGGTTTACCCAAATTGAGGCCAACCCATCATTTGAATTATTATATTTTTATGATATATAAGGGAATTGGATTACTCTGAATCCCATCCTATAATATTTGATCCCCTCCAACTATCCAACTTCAAGGCTTACTTGCCACTTTTGTAGTGTAATTAAAAACTCTGAGACAAAGCCTTTTAAGTGAAATGTTCTTTCAAAGTCTGAATCAAAAACTGATGGGCTTATAATTGAGATTCACATTGGCTTACTTGGTTGTCAAGAAGTTAAGAGTTGTCATACAATTGGCATAGACTTTCATCAACAACTTTGAAAAACAGCAAAGTTATCCATTTCAATAGACAAGGCACTCAAAATAAGTCAAGGGCCAAGGGCTTCCAATAAGGTGGACCTTGCATCCAGTAGCTACCTTTTCCAATTGAGACTTTAAGGTAGCTATAACTTTGGATATATCTTCTCAACATGAATTATCCTCTCCAGATACAGGGGTAGCCAGTCCTGGGAGTCTTGGAGGCCCTTGTATTCCATCTGAGCCAGAAGGACCTTCAGGCCCCCTGGGCCCAAGAGGCCCTTCCTCAACGTCTTTGGGTCAATTCCTAACAACATTGCTGCTATGATTATAATGTGACTTTGATTTTATCAATTCTCTGAGCCCAACCAACATTGTATTCTTGGAATTGTTGGCCTAAATTGAACATCAAGATACCCAGAGATCACACTATCAATTAAGGCAAGTTGAATCCAAGCTTCATTTATCAACTGTCAGCTGACCAAAATAGCATCAATATTGTCATGAATATAGGCTGAAGCACTATTTTAAAAAATATCAATGCCAAGTGTAATTTGTGAGAAATTCCTAATTTGACTTTCTTTGGTATAATGTAATCCAAAGATTTGAAGAAAATGATGCAACGCAGGATGTACATAATGGTGAAGTTAAAAATTATTACCAGCTGCCAACTAACTATCTAGTAATTGTTTTAATTCATACAATATGTGCATTGTAGAGGGTACCGCAGAAGCTTTGGTGTAGAGAATTGAATCTACATCAAGATAAAATTCCATTAAGTAATTGCTGAATTGTGTTTCTAATAAGTTTGACATGAACTCATTACTGACGATGATCAAAATTAGGGATAGTTACTCCAAAGTATCCTGGAACTCTAAGGCTTCAGGCTGCTGAGGAGTTACTTCATATCTAGACGATGTGACCCAGGTAGTCACACTTCTGGCATGATAAGGTATCATTTTGATGGTTGTTATTCTCCATTGAGTGATAGACAAATTCCCTTGTGACAGCTAGGAGGCCCCTTTAGTGAGCTCTAATTTTTTTCTCAGCACACGGGAAAATAGTCAACTGTTCAAGTTTGATATCTTTCAAGGCAATAGAAATTAGTCAACTGGCTAAGAAATCTTAAAATAAGAAGACTCAAAGCTGTAAATCAAGGAGAAAGAAATTAATCAACAAGTAGTCATTGAAGAATCACGTATGAAAGTAAAAACATAGACCTTAAGAAAAACAAGTGATTATATTTAATCAAATCTTTTATTTATACATAGGAATTTGGGATTGTATGATAGGTTGAACTTCTTGGCTTTTTTCATACAGGATCTTTCATCAATAACTGTTAGGATGCTAATTGATATGATTTACTAGAGGAAATTAAATGTTGTATTTACCAGAATCTGTCACTTCTGGGGTAGCTGAATATTCTGACAATTAAGGTTTTGGTGTAGAAATGACTCCTTAATCAATTAATTTAGCACTGAGGGAATCTTCTCTGGAAATAGAGTTGATCTCATCTTCATTATCATCACAATGTCTAACAAGCATAATCAGAGGCATTGGTAAACAGAAGGAAAGATTTAAAATAGTCAGGGTGGTGAAGAATGGGACATTTTGAAGCAACTTTTTCATTTCTCAAATGCAGCTTTTTGTTTAACTTTCCAGGAGAAAATAGTATTTTTTCTAATAGGTGAAAGAGGGGATCACTGAGCTAAAGAACTTGGAAATGGATTGATGTTAGTATCCCATCATACTGAGAAAGACCTGGATATCTTGCAGATTTGGGGCGGAGGCATCATGGATATTGCTTCCACCTTATCCTATAAGGGTCTAGTTCCCTCTTGTGAGATGGCATGGACAAGAAGATCTAGTTTTTTTTAGAAAAAGGTGCAATTGGAAGGTTTGAGATTAATGTTAGAAGCAAGCAGGCGCTGAAATTCTCTTTAGATGAGTAATATGCTCATTTAAAATTTTATAAAAGACAATGGTGTCATCAAGAAAGATTATTATGCAACTCAGATTAAGATCCCATAGGATATGATCCATTGCTCGTTGTAATGAGGCAGGCGCATTGCAAAACTTTTGGGGTAACTGGGTGGGGTGAAATAGGACTTCACTGCAGATAAGAGCACATTTCTCCTGATCTTGAGGGGAGAGGTTCATCTTCCAGTATACGCTAGCCAAATCCATAGCAGATATTAATGTAGAGCCAGAGAGCTGTGTAAGCACATCATTGATGCAAGGGATGAGATAGCTGTCTTTTTTTAGTAATTTATTTAATTTTTGGTAGTCCATAACTACCTTATGAGCTCCATTTTCTTTTTTATAAATAACAAAGGAGCCGCTCATGGGCTTTAGGAACTAGTAACCCAGAGTCTAGCAACTTCTTAATTTCCATCCTTATTTGTTGCTCTTTGACCTTTGACTAACAGTAAGGTTTAGATCTAATGGGACTGGCATCAGCAACATCAGTTGTGTGGATCCAATCCTTCATGTTTTTATATTCATAATTAGACTTAGAGAAGATATCACTTTAAGAATCTAATAAGGAATGACCTTCTTTGAGCTCGTATGAGGCTAGTTCATTTGAGATATGAACGTCAGGCAAAGCACACAACAGTTTATAAGAGGGTAGACTCATTTCTTACATAGACATGAGGCAGTGAACTTTTTATATTATAAAGAGGAATGAGAAGATCTTTCCCTAATTCTGGTGTTTTCACAATATATTCCTGCTTGGTAAAGTTCCCCAGAAGAATGTTAATAGGTCGCTGGAAGCCAGTATCTAGGATTCCAGTCAGTATCGGGGTTCTAGATGAATTACTCCATCAAATTTACTATGTGGGATAAGCAGTTTCTAGGGATTTGTAAATTAATATTAGCGTTAACCACCTTTTGTTCCCAAGACTTAATTAACATCTTATCTGAGGCTTAAAAAGGAATGCCTTATGAGGCATCCACTGACTTTGGAAACATCTTTGTATGACGCCTGGATGTGGCATAGTGCAGTAATAGTGCAGAAGATGGGTACTCAATCAAGCAGGAGTACTATTTTTTGTGGTGTACTTTATTGGTTATAACCAGAGAAACCTCATAGTTGAGCAGGGAAAGGTAACCCTAATTCAGGTTAATGATTCCTTTGTACTCAACCAGGAATTGAATTCCAATAAGCATGTCATAATATATGCTCTTCATGGTCATAGCAGGGACTAGAAGGATAATCTTTTAAAATCTGAGGGGTAAGGAGGAGTATGCCCCAATTGCATGAGTGCTAACAGGACCCAATATTCCATACTATTGGGAGTAGTCCAGGTCAGGCGCCAATTTAATCTTCATGATGAGTCTTGAAGAGATTACTTTGAACAAGGTGCCAGTGTCAAGGGAGGTCAAGGCCTGCACCTTATTGATGCCTACTTCCACCTGAGGGACAGCCCCACTAAAATTAGGGGGAAGAGCCAAAACTTCCTTAAGGCGGAAAGTAGAGGCAAGTTTTTTTAGCGGTTTCAGGTTATTTATCTTTAATGAGATAAAGAGTATGAACATGATAGATAGGGAGGATCATCAAGACAATGAACTGGTCAGCATTAATAGCAGTATCAATAATCTCAGGGCACCTCAGAACTTACTAAGGTAGTTGTCATCAGGAATCACAGCCTTATTTACTCCTTCAGAGTTTATCCAGCCTGGTATTCCTACTTCAACTGGGGCTCTGAGGACATAGTGTCCCACGTCCTCATAACCCCCTTAAGATTCTTCATCTGAGGGGTTTTCTATGCAAGTCAAAGGAGAGATAGGAAGTAAGTTAGGAACAGCAAGTTCAGGTTGGGTGGCTATGTTCCTACAACACGCCTTTACAATGTGCCCTTCCTTGTTTTAGGGGACACCCTTAAGGCTTGCAACTACCAGCTTAGCTGGTGAAGAAAGCACTGTAGCTTCAATTAGCCTGTGCAGGAGAGCTTTATTGGCTGGTTTAGGGAATTTTAAACCTACGGGATTGAGCAATGTCTGTTTTGAGTTGCACTGAAGGAGCAGGTTTCAAGGGGAGAACAGGCACAGGGGGCCCATGGTGGTCGTGGGGGCCTCCATCCACTGGTCTAAAGGTAAAAGATCCTCAATGGTTAGAAATTGTGGTTTCATCTTAGCTCCTTGAGTAGTCTAACTTTATGAAAATTAGCAAAATCTAATAAAGCCTCCTTTATGTCGTTTACATCGTTAGAGTTGCGTTCCACGAGATTAAATGCCTGGATAAGGGAGGGTGAGAAGCCAACTCAGTTAGCATGGCAGCAACAGCGTCAATAAGAGTTATTATGTTAGATGCTAACTGCATCTGAGCGATTAGGTATAATTGATCAGCGAATGCAATAATCAGTTCTCCTTAATACATGCTTTACCGCATGAAGCCTGTTTGTCCATGCTTAAACTCCGTTTGAGCCAAATTCAGCTATAAGAGCTTCCTTAACATCTGCATAGGTATTCTGATTGACCATATGAGGGACCATCACCTCTTAGGACATGTGACTTAATTGAGAAATGGTGTTTTTGATTTTTTATTTAACTGAGGTAAGCCGACCAGGGGACGGAAATTACCGAATATACATGAAACTAAGAGAATAACTAACAAAAATATAAAAAATTGGGCACCCCAGGGTACTCAAGCTACCCCTGTTGCCAGCGGGACTGCTAGGTATGGGGGGTTGGTGCGCTACTCTGAGGGGGTTTCCCCTACTATGGAGCAGGTGTGAAGGAAAGGATCTGTGTGGAGGAACCAGAGTGGGAACCATGATTCTATGAGCGCTTTTTGTCTTGGTCTCATATATCCATAGAGCCAGGCTTGGAAGTGCTCTAGTAAGTGGACATGGAATCTGTTGATAATCTCATGACTAGTTAGGACCGTGCCCTTGAACGCATCTAATGCAATTGTGTGTATAGTCCACATTGCAATGGGTATTATTAGGGAGCGGAGGGTAGATGGGATTGGTGACTCAATCTGGAGCGCGAAGATGCTCTTTGATATCGAGAATTCCTGTTCATTTTGAATCTTGAGCAGGCGTGCGACTTCCTGCCATATAGCTTTGGTTGGGGGGCATGTTTCTAGGCGGTGATGTAGGGATCCCTCCCTCCACATACTGCACATGTTTTGTGGAGGGAGTTGGAGTGGTCCGCCATCCTATAGGTCCTTCTCAGACAGCGCCAGGCGTTTGCTCTTATCATTGGCTGTAGGAGTGGGTGGTGTGTCATTTTCCACATTGCTTTCTGTGTGGTTAAATCATAGGGAATGTCCAACATATCTAGGTATTCTATCCTAGCTATGTTTGGGGTTGTTGCAATCATATCCCTCTGGGGGTGGTTTTCTGGGTTTCTTAATTTGAATTGGGGGCTGGGTAGTCCCCTTCCCTGTATAGTACCCATGTTCTCTATGGTCCATCCCATACAGCGGATAGTTTGGAGGATATGTTTAAAATGAGGGGAGGTTCAATGCGGACCCGTTGCAGTAGGATGTTTGGCAAGGTATGAAAGTAGTCTGGGTGGACTATGTGGGCTGGTTAATTTGAGCGCCTGTGCAAAGTTAGTCCTTGCTGCTCTGGACCAATGTTGTTGCGGGAGGTCTGGAGCAAGAATTTCCTTATCCAGGTACCTAGGATGTGATTGGCGTGGCTCTCAAAATCTATTAGTCCCATGCCTCCGCTTGAGCGTGGGCCAAATAGTGTTTCCATCCGTGTAGGAGGGCGAGAGCCAGGCCACAGCCAGCCCTGAATAAGCGCGCGAATTTATGTTATAAAGGTAGGTGAGAAGGCTATCGCATGAGCCTGGTACCACAGTATTGGGAGGATGAGCGAGTTAGCAACTGTAACTCGTCCTGTTAGTCTTGGGGTTCTCCCCTTGAGGGAGGCTACGCGTTTGGATACCCGTTGTAACAGGTTACTTTCCATTGTCTCATTAGCATATCCCCCTGATTCTAGCCAAATTCCAAGGTGTCAGACAGGAGTGTTGGTGGGAGGTGTTGCAAAGGGTAAAATGATTGGGTTCTTTTTTTGAGTGTTGGTAAGAGGTTCCGATGTTGTGGCCCAATTGTTTGTATATTCGCCTAAGAGGATGATTTCTGTATTCCTTTTGTTGAGCGATGCATTGCTCACCTTGGAGTTTTCCTCTAGAGTGCGTTCCAGCTGTCGGGCATCTTCATTGTTTGCTATAAATGCTACACAGTCATCTGCAAAGGCCAGTATCTTGACTGTTGGTTGTCCTTGTGCGGTTATCCCATGAGACGTGAGTCAGTTACTTGAGAGTGGGTCAAAGCTGAAATTATATAGCAGTGGGCTGAGGGGATCCCCTTGTTTGAGCCCTGTGTGGTTTAATCTTATTTGTTAGGAATCCAGGGCCACATACAGCCATGGTTGCAGATTCTGTGAGGAGCATCGCCCAGTTTATGAATCTGGGTGGGAGTTTGAAAGCGTGTAGGCATTCCTTTAGGTATGGCCAGCTAACACGGTCATACGCCTTTTCCTGATCCAAGAAGACTAGGGCACCAGTTGCTTTGGATTGGCAAATACTTGAAACGGGGTGAATGTTGTTCCAGATTGAGCGCCCTGGTATAAACCCAAACTGGTTGGGTGACAGGACGTCAGAGGAAATTGCGCCTAATCTGGCTGCTAAAATTTTTGTTAGAATTTTTGTGTCAGTATTGAAGAGTGCAATTGGGCGCCAGTTGGCCAAGTCCAACTTGTCACCCTTTTTATACAAGGTTATAACATAGAATTCATGATTTCCTGGTAATAGGCGTGTTTCTAACAAGCTCTGGTTCATAGACGCCAATAGGAGGGGGGCGAATTGTTGAAAATATTTTTTATAAAATTTTGTAGGGTATCCCATCAGGCCCTGGGCATTTCCTATGTGGTGCACCGCGAATTGTTTCCCAAAGCTCCTCCCGTGTAATAAGGGATAGTATATTGTAATTCAGTGGTGTACTTTGTATCTCGGCAGTTTGAATAAATTATTTATTTTTTTGTGAATTTTTTGGTGTTTCACGGTATAATTTGGTGTACTAGCGGTGTACTTCCGCTTGACCTCCTCAGGTTCAGTTGCCACGGTGCCGTTGGTCTTGTGGACCTGTGTGCATGCAGACTGGTTTCCACGGGAATGGAATTGGTGGAAGAAGTATGTTGAACAGGTTTCGCCTTCCTTTATGAACTTACCTTTGTTCAATACTTTGATTCTGTGTTGGTGTTTGAAGATGAGATTGTTAAGTCAGGCTGAATTTCTGCCCATTTGCGTCCCCAGTTAGGGCTATAGCTAGATCTCAGAGTATTTATTTCCAGGTGGTCTAGTTCCACCAAGGTACGCTTGATTGTGGCCATGTCCGCAGTGTGCTTACATGATGCAATATGTCATGTCTTGTTAATAAAATCCTTTTTGAAATTTTCCCATGTTCCAATGGGATCCAAAGTGAATGGGGCTGTGAATTCTGGGTTTGTAGCCTTGTTTTTGACCCAATAAGATATCTCAGGCAATTTTAAATTTTCTGGGTGAAGCTTTCTCCAAGGCGACACCTGTGTGTGGTATTGGGTTGGAGCTAACTGCACTGTAACTAATAGGTGGTCAAAATTTGATCTTTTTTGTTGTAAATTTGGAGATTCTTGAGTGGTGGGATTGCGGGATGAGGATGTGGTCAATACGACTCATCAATATGAGCACTCCCTTGCATATGTTGGGTCTCATCATGTGGGGAAAGATTGGTAAATTGGGGGGAAGAGCATCTTGTAAGCCAAGAGATGCCTTCATTGTGCGATATTCAATGTGTCCAGGTGGGTATCCCCTGGGATTAGGCCATTAATCTGTATTGGGGTTATCCCAGCAGTTGAAATCACCTAACATGATGATATCTGGTGGGAGGGTGAGAGTAGAAATGTTTTCAAAAAATTGTTTTCTCTCAGTTGCAGTGCATGGTGCGTAGATACATGCTAACGAAATTATTTCATCTTGGCATGTGATTGTTGCTACCAGGACTTGATCGTGCAAGTTTGATGATGAGTTTGTAATTTATTTTTTGTTGTTTTGGACTATCACCCCACAGTGAGACGTCCATACTGATTGTGATGGTGCGACCCTGGTTAACCAGGATTCTTCTTCCACTTGTAGGCATTGGGTTTCTTGGATGACCAAGATGTCTACAAGAGGTTTTCGCAGGAATGCCAGCTTTTTGGCTTGGGATGTATGATCCCTGGCTCCCACAATGTTTAGCGTCCCTATTGACACTGAGGTGCCTGCAGCGCCTCAGGGGCTGTTGGGAGGGCCCTCTGGCCCTATCCCACCGCGGCTCATTTTGGCCATGATCCGCGTCTGTACTCCAACTCTTTCAATGCCATTTTTGGTTCCCTTGATCTGACCCAATGATTTAAGGGAATTGCGGTTTTTTGCATTTGCGTCAACTTTTCCCACACAGGTCTCATGTTGATTTGATGTGGATTGTTGATTTGATTTTATATTTTTGAGGTTTGACTTTATTGCATTGTGCACCATATTTTTGCCCAAATTGAGGTTGTATTGTTCCTCAGTATGTGCATGACTGATGACGCTTTGTGGCTCAGTACAGTTACTTTGAAAATTTTTGACCTGGGCATATTGTTCTGATTGGTTGGTTCAGTATATCCAAAATTTCCTCCCAAATTTGTCCGGGGTTAATGGCAGACTCTGCGTGTGCCACTGCTTCAGCTGCTGCTCTCTTGTGAGCTTTTTGTGCTGCTTTACATTGTTTACTTGTAACTGGGTCCACAATGGAGTATAGTCCATCTTCACCCCAGCGGAATGGGTGGTGGCCATCGCGCATTTTGGCGAAGTTTTCATTATCTTTGTCCATAGCTTCTTCATAAAAATCATTTTCCATTAAGCCCTCTTTCACAGGGCATGCATGTTCCTTGTGGCCTAGTGAGCCACAGTGGTTGCAAATGGGTGGTGCGCATTCCAGTGTAACTTGGAATGCAGATGACTGGCCCCCATCTGCAAAGTGAAATTCTGCTGTGTGGAGAATTCTGGATAAATCCTCTTCCACTTCTGGAAAGGGGTTGATTACAGCAATAGCTTTGCCCGTGCACAGGTCGGGCATTAAGAAAAATCGCTGTAATTCAAGCTGTTGGATTTCTCCATAGGCCATGAGACCTTTGCAGAGCTCCTCCTTGATTACCTTATGAGGAAGGTTGGTGGGGAGCGAGTCAAAGGAAATGAACAAAGTTTTTGCTTTGTTCCATCTGGTGCACGCGGTGCGCACAATTTTTTGCCCTCAGGGAGGGCAATTTCCAAACATACTTTTACTGTGGCGTCAGCTTCATTGGCTGTTTCCAAAACCAATGTCAATCCAGCCGCGGCCCATGTTGTTGGTGGCTATGTACACCGCGTGAGGGAAAAGTGAGGGCTGTGCCTCACATGTTTTCTCCCACAGGGTCGGTGACTCATCCCCAAGGAAGAGTCTGATCCCGTGCTCCACCTTTGACAAAGGTTGGTTGAATTGAATGTACATGTAATGTGCGTGCTTTACAGTAAATACCATAAACCCAGACGGTGTCTGAGTTTGCAATTTTTTTGCGGATTGGGTTCCTGGTCCCCCTCCAGGGCGTTTCTTGCCCTTAGTTGCACTGTTAAGCACACCACTCGCTACAACACTCACCCATGTTGTATTATTTTTGTTATTAAAGTCGCCCATCTTTCCTGTTTGTGATTATCCAAATTTGCTGTTTGAATCAAATTGTAGTAACTAAAGTGATTGTTACGAGAAAGAAAAGCCAGTGTTTTTGATTTTTTGTTTGTCAGTTGTGACTTCCATGGCAGATTCATAGACATATACAAATGAGAAATGCTATTCTCGCCCAGAGTAAACTTGTTTTTAAAGGGTGTTTATAAATGGACAGCAAGTGTGGAACCATATGAAGTTGAAGAGGAGCGCTGTTTAAGCTTTTTAAGGCGTGACAGAGGGCTGGCTAGTTTCTGTTCCAGAGCAAATATCCTTGGTTCATTGTTAGAGGAAAGGATAGGAGTGTTATTCGCTTGAACGTCCTCCATTTTGATCAGAAGATTATGGTATACAGGAAGTCCCTCTAGTGAGCTTACTTGATGGAATCTTGGCGCATTTTAGGTGCTCTCAGGTGGAGTTAGATAGAATTTTAACAATAAAGTAGCAGCAGGAGAATTAAAACTCAAAAAAGCTATATAAAACTCAATCAGGGGAAAATTTATAAGCCATAAGGAGGAACTGATTTTTTATATAATTTTATTAATATAAAAACTTAGGAATTAGAAATAAAGAACTTCCATTAAATTAGCGCCTCTAAGTATTTACACTACCCAAAGGTTAATGGTGTGATTCAAGGTAATTCAAGTTAGGTGAAAAATATTTGAATTTGGATAAATGACAATTTAAATTATCAACACTCATGAGAAGTACTCTTCCTTAGCAAGGCTTAAATCTAATTATTGAGCCAGTCACTGGAATGATGTAATTATGGGGTAACATTTTAATGTAATCCCCACTAATCAGCCATTTTGTCCTTCTTTGTTAGTTTGGCCAATTACTGGAGTTCCTAAGGGGTTATTGTCTGAGAAAATATTTTCACTCCTTTGAACCCCCTTCAGGTCTAAAAAGAGGGTTGCTTTTCCTTAGGAAGTTGTGTTAAATTCAGGCTGGCTTATGGGTGGACTTCCAGGTCACTTTGCCTGTTTTGCTAGGGGTTTGAAGCAACCCCTCATCTTAAGATGGATTATTCTATGGAATTTGAGGAGCAAAAATCACTACTTTGTTTAAAACAATTTCACTAAGATTTGGAGTTAGAATTAACAGTAACCTTAAAGTATTTGGCACTAAGGAATTCTTACTAACTAACCATACTCCTAATTGTCTTATAGGAGGCAGTCTTATCTAAGAAGATTAATGGCCATCATGAATATGTGTACTCACCAATATTTGTCTAAATTTTTTGATGAGACAAGTGAATAATAGCTTGTAGACTACAAAGCATGAGGGGATGATTGCAAAGTCCCTCCCTGAAAATGACTCCAGGATGTTTCTCCATCCTTGCTGGCACCACCCAATGCTGGTACTTTGGCAATGTTTACATCTTGTGTTGACTGGAAGGACCACGCATGTGCCAAGTTCCACCTCTCTCAGATTCAGTTATGTGAGAAGTTCTACCGTATTCATCTAAAAATTATCTGAATTTGAGCCAAATCTTGGAAACCTTTGAAGACCTGGTAAGACAGTGGTACCAGACTGGCCACCGCTGCACTGAGGACATGGACCTCCAACCCCTCAAATAGTTCCTTGAAGCCTTTGAGGAACTCTACCTGTATTCTGTGCTGATTAAACATCCTACAAGTGTTGACGCCATTTAATCTCTGCTGTAACTATGCCCCGCCTACCATCTCGCCACCAAAATGAATTTTGGGTACCTTAAGATTACCAGATAACTGAGGAAAGCCCTTATGACGAGTTTATCCCCATAATGAAGCCAATTCCATCACCTTCTGAAATGGCTTCTGAAAGTATAAACCTTTCAGCCTAGTCAAAGAATCTCACAATGATGGTCCAGGGACAGGCCTCCCCAAAAACAACATGCATTGCCATAACTGCAATGAGCCTGGCCACCATTCTTGCCAGTGCTGTGCACCATGTTTCCATTGTAAAGCTGCCTTTTGGACAGCCTGTGCCCAAACAGACCACCTCACTGAAATCAAGCAGCTACAAATTAACCTCAGCAAGTAAACTATGTGCAGCAACAACCTTACCACCGCAACACCCATATTATCCACAAAAACTAATATGTAACCTTGAGGCTCCACCCCAGGAGCTTGACAAGAATAAAATTCTTCTCTTAATGGAAGCTTACGCCACTGAGAGAAAAATTTAGGACAAAATACCCAACCACATATTGCAGAACCTGTTAAGAAAATAAAAATCAAAGATCTCCTTAATATAGTAAAAGAAAGTAATTAAAAACCGCTGGAGTACTCATGAAAGAGGATAATGAGCTGCACCCTCAAACCCAGAACCTGGGACTAGTTGCCTAATCCTGCATTCGCCAAGAACTTTGAGCTGGATTAAAATCACTTTCCTTATGATTAACCCATTAAGGACACTGTTATATGTCAAACTGCACCAACACATCCTTTGAAAACTCATTAGTGACAGAAAAATTTATTGATCCTGTGTCCTAACCAAGACACACCTTGTAGTGCACACTGTTCATAAGAAGTCAACACCTAATTCATTTTGTTAACTTCAACAACTTGCTAAAATTGACATATACCTCAGTCATATCAGTCTGGAGTTTTCACTACAAAATTTTTGAAAACAAGGTGATCCCCGTCAGCCTTGGAGACCTGTACAAATTCAGTCCTGCGCTCCGTCAAGATCTTCATTAAGAAATAAAATGACTAACTCAGATCTGGAGCAATAAAGCCCCAAGAAACTCTGTCCAGTAGTACTGACATACCGTACACCATTGGATCCCTTTTTCAGTTATACCTTTCCAATCATCTTGGACACTGTCTCAACTAGCAACATTGTTACAATAAAATTTCTCATAGATATTGGCTATGAGGACATGATACACAGTGACCGGTGTTTTTCATGGGTGGGGGCACACAAAAAGCCTGCTACAGACAAATTTTTGACCTACCCTTTGAGATCGCTGAGAAAATCAGAGCCATCAATGCCGTTGTTATTGACCATGACCTTTTCTCTATGTTACTGTCCCTCCAGGCCTTGAAAGAATTTGGCATCCAAACAAACTTTGAGAGTGACTTGTGGTAATCCAGACTGATGAGGAATGAAAACCATCAAGATCTCATACTTTAGCGCTTATGCCCAACAAGAATACTTCACCCAAATTGTGACCTATATCCTGTTCTGAGTTAGATGACCAGATTCAGACCTTGAGCTTAATGAACCCCAGATACCTTAACTAACCCAGCTCTTGAAACAGTACCATGAAAATATCTGTTATAAAGGTGATGACATACCCCTTTTGACCCTAAGACCTCACAATATAGACGTAGGAAATGCAGCACCCATAGCCAAACGCCCTTATCAACTTCCCCAAGCCCACAAAAATGTGTTCATTAAGAAATTCAGAAAGGTTTAGTCATTTAACTCATCTGATCCTCTCAGTCACTCTGGGCCTTTCTTGTTGTTATTGTACCTAAGTAAAATAGCAAGCTCATAATGTGCATTGATTATATCCTGCTCAACAAAGTAGCCAAAAAAGTATACCTTGCCACTTATCTCAGACATATTGAACTCCATGAGGGGGCGCGAATTATTTCAACAACATTGATTTTTTCTCCAGATACTATCAACTAGGATTTGATGAAAACTCATTCCCAAGTCTTTCTTTGTGACAAATTTTGGACAATTTGAGTACACCAGAATGCCCTTTGGACTCACTGGTGCACCACGCACCTTTCAGAAAGTCATGGACAACCTATTCTGAGACCTGTTGAATTGATGGTTACTGTGTATCTCGATGTTATTACTATTTTCTTTAAAACTTCCTTTAACACTTAAGTGACCTCAAAACAGTTTTCCCGCATACAATAATATAATCTTTACATAAATGGCTAAAAACTCAAGCGTGCACTCAGAAACTAAAACTACTTGGACATATTTTCACCCCAACGGTAAGTGCACAGACCTATCTAAATTAAAAACCATTGTATCCTGGCCCAAACCAAAAAACGCGACCAAACTTTTCAGCTTCCTGGGCATCATCAATTACTATAGAGCCAATATCCCAAACCTTAATAAAATTGCTGGTTTTTTTACCGCTTACAAAAGAAAGGGACCAAATGGAAATTTTCAGATGCTGAAAGAAACAGTTCTGAGGCCCTCAGAATTTCAATGATCCATTCACCCATCTTAATATTTTCAAACTTTAAAGAGGAGTTCTAGTATTCACAGATGATAGTGACTTTACCTTCAGAGCCATCCTCACTCAACTCAAAGATAGAATCTACCGCCTATATAATATGCTTCAAAAGATTAGCGCCAGCTGAAATCAACTATTTCACATATGAAAAAGAGATCCTCGCCGTGATGTTTGCCTTAGAAACTTCTGATAATATGTTTAAATAGACCTGTCACTGTTTTCACAGACAACTCGCTTTGTCCTTCCTATTCAACAACCCCATACCAATTAGACAATGCATTCATTGGCGTTTATGAACTTATAGAATTTGACTTGAAATTCACCCACCTTCCAAGAGAATTAAATTTTGTGGCTGATGGCCTTTACTGCATCCTAAATAATCCTGATGCTACAATATTCCAAATGGGGGAATCGACCTTGAAAAGGAGCCCATCCAGATATGGATTTTCCTACATGAGTTTGAAGTACCTTAAGGCATCAACAACATCAATAAAATTCAAAATTAGTGCACCAAGTCTAATTTTTATAATAAGTTTTATGTTTGCAGCAAAGGATCAGTTGCCCAAGTAGTGCCAAAAGCCAAAAAATACAACGCAATAAAGAAGCCCATGATGGTGCCAGTAACTTCAAAAGACAAGTAACCTGGACTTGAATATAACCTCTTATTGGTGGCCCAATGCCTATTCTGATGTCTCAAACTATGTCATCACCTACCACGCTTGCCAAATTTTTGACACATAGCCCCAAACTTAAAAACTCTTAAAACCATTGTCACTACTGGATTGTTTGAAATGCGGGGTATCTTTGGTTATAAGACCACTAAGAGTTGCCTCTGATGTGTCCAAGTACATTTTTGTCACAATCAGATATCTTAATAAGTTGCCTTTAGATAAAACAATCACACTCTGACACAGTGACAGTTGCCTAATTTATATATGAAGACATTTTCGCCATTTATGGACCACCTCACACCAGTTATACCTGACAAAGACATTCAATTCAACAATAAGTTGATTGAGAAGATGATTGAGCAAGTTTGCACCAAACATTCCATGAATACTTCCTAAAATTTCCAATGCAACGGTTTGATGGAACTCCTAATAAATTTTGATGGATGACTCAAAATAAACCCTTTGAGAAGAAACCATCAATGCTAATAGATCACTACCATTGATAGATCCCTTAATCCTTCCCAATTTATTTGCATAATCTGTTAAATAAATTACCCTGAAACTACCTTAACTGCGCCTAAACATCCTAATTATCATAGTTAATAATAGCTATGATATGATCTATGACCAACGATGGGATATACTTGGGCGAATCAAGTAGGTTATATGGCATAAACTTAATTGCATTTACAAGTTTAATGCAATTATGATTAATGTATGATGGATTTTTTGTATGTTGATTATTGTAATCAACACGATAGCACTTGCACATGGATGGCCCAATTAAGGAGAACCTAGTGCTATCAAAAGGCCTGCCGACGTCTCAATTAATTAGTGTCATTATTTAAATTCTATATTGTGGTTTTCACAATTATTGTATTTCATCAGCTGTATGATGAAACGTTATTAGGATCATTTTTAAAGAAAATATACACCTCTGAGGTGCTAATAGTAAGCCTAAAACCCTCCAAATTATGAAAGTAGAATTGCCTTCATCAGGCTGAAACAATTGTAATTAAGTTAATTCAAGGGCTAAATTTACTTGGGGGAACTATAATAGCCACTGCCAATCAAACGCTTAGCTGAAACTGCCACCACCGCTGTCAAGCATGTGTCTGACCTGGCTGATTTTTCCCCAACCACGTGCATCACCAGAGCCAACATTACAAAATTCGCCCAGCTTCCTGACGCCTGCATCCAAGCTGAACACCATGTTGCTAAACTCATAGATGCTATGCTCCAGGCCCAAATTGTCAATGACGATATCAAAACTTATCTTTTTCACCTTAAAGCTTATCCTGCGGATGCCCCAACCCCTTGCTATCAACATTGATCCACCTCTCTAATGCTGAAGTCAAAATTGATAATCTGCCTGATCCCCTCCTCCACCATGGTGGGATAAGTGGTTCACCACTGTGCCACCTGGTAGGTTAATTTTTCGTCATTTTGTGTGTCTTGCAGCTTGTTTTGGGCGGTTGGTTCATGTTTTTGGTTAGTTTCTGTTTTGGTAATGTCTGTCCCCTGGTTGGCTTACCTTAAATAAATTTAAATTTAAATATAATAGCCACTGCCATGATCCATAGAGGATTGGAATGGTTTTAATGATCTCATCTAATAGATGTGTATGACCAGGAGATGCTTTAGAGGTATAAAACACCAGAGCTTGGCCTACTAATAATAACATAAACCTATACCAATATAAATCTAGTATCATTTGTACATTGTCGAGTCTTCATTTAGCTCTATCTTCATTTTATGAGTGAAGATGAGCATTATGGGGTTATTGTATTTGTTAACTGCATTAGAAGAGCTCCTGATTATAAAGGAAAAATTACACAGAAGAGACCAAAAGAGTCATTTATTGTTGTTTAGGTCTTGTGAGCTTCAGAATGGGTAGAGATTACCGTAAGACACTTGGCGAAAATCAAGGATAAATTGGTCAGAACTCTTCATTACTATTAAGGTAGAATTTATTCAATGGGCGGGTAGATCCTCATACTAAAAAGTGGTGCTCACTTAAACCACAGTACACAACTTAATATGGACTACCGCTCCAGATACCAGGAAGAAGTTGCCAGTATATTTGATGGTAAAGATATGGAAACTAACGATCAAGAGATCACTGAGTATTTTAACACTGCTCGCCAAAACACTGAAGATATTACACTATATTCCTTAAATCATATCACGGCGGGAATAGGGCATGGTGAGTCAACAGGCATGATTGATTTTACCTCAAATAGTGTTAGAGATGATGTAACACTCTTTTATGGCTACAAAATTGGTACAACTCAGATGGACCCAACTTTATTCTGTTTCTATCTTAAGGATCAGGTCTTTCAAGATGAAAAGTATATGCAATACTGGAAGGAAATCATGGAAACTCTGTCCAGATATCTTTCCAGCACACAATTAAAAATATATTTGATCAGTCTTATACAACCATCTATCAAGAATACTCAGAGGATTCTGGCTCAAAAGAATCTAGAGTTTATGGAAGTCTACTGAGTTCAAGAGGAAGAGCGATCTTCCCAATTAAAACTACTGGATAAACCAAATTACAGTTTACTGAAGCCAGAAAAGCTATTATCACCAATACAGAGCACGGTAAATGATGCTCATCATAGACTGAATACTTTGGAAGAACAGCCTAACATAGTTGTTTCTAAGTTTGCAAATGAAGTCCTCACTCACAACGGACTGACCAATGAGAGGGTACATAATGTCAATAAGTGCTGCCAGAAATTAGAAACTCATTCAGAATTTCTATCTTCTTAGACCAAACGCCTGACTGATGATGCTACCTCAGCTCAGAGAAATTATTTGGATTTAAAAGTGATGCACGTTTGGTTTAATGAATATGCTATACTGAGCTGAGTATTCTCCAGAAGAGCATTTAAAATCTTGCTGCACTAACAACAGGGATAAACAATGAGGAAGACTTTTCTAAATTCATGCCAAATTCTTAAAACATTAGACAATAGTGTCATATTTGCAAGATAATAATGTTGAGCTTTTTATAAATGAACAGGAGCTCCAAACCCAGCTATCTATGACAAATGCCAGATAGATGATCTGACCAAATATGGCAAAATTATTTTGAATTTTTAAGTCCCATAAAGAAAAGAACGGGAGAGCCTTAAAAAGAGATCAATACCCTCAAGGAGAAAAGATGTCATTGTTTGACTAGTCCTCAAGGGAAGATAGTAGTGTAAGCTCCATATTTTTGGGCAGAAAATGATTAGGAAAATTGCCTAAGGCCCAAATAAGAATCTGATTCTAGCAGTCCAGAACAATTACTTGAAGCTGAGTCATCAGGGATTAACACAGATGCTGAAACTGATATTTCAGATGTTTGTTCCATGCTTATAATTCTAGCTTTAATATCAACTATAAATAACACCTGTACAGCATGTGGCCTGTTTTAACAGAGGATTTCACAAAACGTTCCAGCTCTAGTCAAACTGCGCCTTGTCTGGCCAAATCTGGGCACAATGACTTAAAGCCCTAAACTTTCCTAAATTCAATAGAGATGGGAATGTACATTCACTCCTCAAGCTATTTTAAAATTCCATGTGAGGAGCATCTGATCACGCAAAGTTGTCAGCTCTTATATGTTCTTAGATTTACACAGTGTTAGTCTCGTCATGCCCTATCTGGGTGACTATTGGTCCTATATGGATGCAAAGATTGCAGTGATAAAGCAGCTTGAAGGGCCCCAAAAAATATCAGCCCAAAAAACCAATCATTTGATATCGAATTCCAGAGAAAAGAGTCTATTAGAGACTTTGCTGATAGGTATATCACGAGGCTCAAAAACTACTTGGGTCTAACGCTATGACCAAATTTGACACAAAAATCGCCATATAGCATTTGGTTAAGCCATACCGTGACTTTCAGCATGTTATGATTACAGCCATTAATCATACCATTTATTACTTTGGAACGCACATATTGCTTAAGAAAATATGCTAGTAGTTTTGAAGCCCCTAATTAGCCCAGAGATCAGCCAAAATTATTTTTTTGGGCACAAAAACCCCAAATCAACTGATCAAAAAAATACTCATCCTGCAGACCAAAAAATGGATTAGCAACTAGGGAAGATTACATGTCACAATTGTGGTCAAAAGGGACAATTTGCCAGTCAATGCCATAGACAGGCAGACAAGAAACCTGGGGTGAATGTGGCCCTGAAGGCTGATAATGAGGAAAAGGCGAGAAAAGAGCAGGTGTAGTAGAGGCAGAATTCTCTACTCCACCAATGTTCTATCACACATTTCACCTGACCCAAGAAAGCTTTTTGGCCTATAAGGGTGGTTGAAGATAACCTGCATCACCTCGTGGCTGAAGATGTCTACATAGTTACTACCCAAGCTAAGGTAAAAGAGTTAAAGCAGTCAAAAGAAACTGAATTCTATGGGTAATTATCAAAACCTTATGCTAAACAGATTGTCCGTCAAGGGTTAAACTGCTATCCCAAATGTTCCTCTGATCTGCCCTCTTTACATGACGTACAAGTGACTATCCCACTAAAGACTTTGGCAGAAAGATTTATAGAAATCTGATTGATCCTGAAATCACACTTAGAACTGAACAAAAATCAGAGTATTCACCTCTTAAACAATTCTGAAACCTACTCTGAATGTACATATATAGATATATAATGAATATGGTTTGGTATGGGCTATCGTTGATAGTGGAGCGCCTATCAATATTGTCAGCACTAAACTAGTCAAGAAGATGAAGATCGCGCCAGATGTTGCCCACTGCCAAGAGTATGGCATGACAGGAGCGCACACCATTAAGTCGCTTGGGGCATACAGAACACTACCATTGCGTTTTGGGTCTATTGTTTAAATGCAACAGCCATAATATAGTTAAATATGAACTACAACATCCTAACTAATTCAATTTCTTGAGAAGATTTGGTTTTTTTATAAACCAGAAAGAGGACACCCTCACCATTTTAAAGCAAAGTATCCCATTCTACTATATCAAAGATGGGAAGGCTTAAAGAAGAAATCTAATTCATGTTTTGTCTTAATGTCATGATTGAGGGGACCAATTGTAAGGACAAAGCTGCCCGTCAGGAGGCCAAGAAGGTGAAGTTGGCAGGCCTCCCTGACCTTAAGCATACCCTGGGCCAACGCTGGGTACAGGCAAAATATTCCCAGGTTAGTCCTGGGAAAGTGCGTAATTCTCAGCCTGGCATTACAGCTAAGACGTTAAAATGCACCTGCTACGTTCTTACTCTAGAAGGTTTGTTACAGTTGCTTGAGGAACAGGGGTTTGGAAACCGTTCCAGTTTTTATATCATTAAGCTGGGTCACCTTTAATTACATTTATAACTCAAGTATGGTCAATTTTGAGTTACAGGACCCAGGCTGATGGTAGCGTGTGCCTATTGGTGCATTTTGGCTTAGCACCACTTCTGAAAATTGAAAACTCGCCCCTCATTGTTAAAGTATGTTTCTCTGAGATCTACTTTCCTTGTTGGTTGTTTTCCTGATAAACAATTTCCCATTATTTTACATTTTTTGAATACAGTTCCTCTGTGAACCTGTGTGGACCTCTTTTTGGAGGTATCCAACAACGTTGGCCACTTCATTTTATCCAAATTAACTGCAGTACCCAGTGCACCTGTGGGTCGCCCTAGTCCCTTCCAGATCGAGGCACCCAAGCTCCCTAGCAATGATTTCCACCTGGTTATGGATTCCCCTTTGGGGTCCAACCAGGTTCTGTTGTTACTTTGTTATTTACTCTTATACACTGTGTTGTACACTCTCGCCTTAGGTCCCTTCTGCTCTGGCACCCTCCACGGTGCTCTATTTCCATTATTGCTAATGGCCAGTTCCCTGGCGGTGTGGCTGTTCATCATGCGCTACCTCGCTGGGAATGAGAGAGTTACAGATACTCTCTTGATATTAGTCAACCAATCTTTTAATTTTACGTGCATGAGTATTATCCATGTGGGGCTTTTGTTATGTGTAAATTGGGTGCGCTGGCTGTTTGTCATGGCCACTATGGTGCTCACCACAGTTTTCTCATTTGGTTTTGTTTTGGTACGTCTAAGCGTTATTCTTGAAACTACCAAATTGGAAGTGGTCACCCTTCCTGCTTGTACCTGGTGGACTCTGACTTTTCAGGATCCTGTTGTCACAATTCCCTTACTTTCCCCTGAAATAACCAAAATCAAACAGGCTCTGCTTCTTTCTCACCAGAAGCTTATTTTAATATGAGGGTAAGTCAAAAAGTAAAAGCAAATTTTTTTAAAAAGGAACTTTTTATTGTGAAAACAAGATGACAAGTAACATCATTTCTCTACACAACCTCCCTCAATTTCTATGCACTTGGTCCATCTCTTGATAAGCTTTGTAATTCTGTCCTGGAAGAAGATTTGTGGCATTGTGCACAGCCACTCGCGCATCGCCTCCACAACCTCATCATCTGACGAAAATTTGGATTCATGCAGGTGCTCCTTCATCGGACCAAAAAGGTGAAAATTACTTGGAGCTAGGTCAGGACTGTACGGCGGATGCTCCAGCAGCTCAAAACTAAGATCTTAAATGCACTGGATCGTTTTTCCCGCAGTATGAGGACGGGCATTCTCCTGAAGCAAAAGCACACCTTTTGAAAGTTTTCCTCGCCTCTTTGTTTTGATTTTGGGTTTCAGAACTTGCAGTAGCTCACAGTAGCTGTCACTATTCAATGTTTGACCTTTAGGAGTGTAATGAATTGAAAGTGGACCTTTCATATCCCAAAACACTGTCATCATCAACTTTCCTGCAGAAACTTTGCTTTTGAACTTTTTTGCTGTAGGCGAGGATGGATGTTTCCACACCATACTCTGCCGCTTACTCTGTGGTTCGAAGTGATGGACCCACATCTCATCAATGGTTATTATGTGACTGAAAAACTCTTCTCCTTCCTCTTCTAAACGCCTTAAATGTGATTTTGAAATTCCCAAACGTTTCTGTTTGTGTTGGTCTGTCAGTTGATGTGGTACCCAACGAGCACACACTTTGAAATAATTTAGTGATTCGTGGATGATTGCAACTGCTGAACCGTGGCTAATGTTCAACGCATGTGCAATATCATCAATTTTGACATGATGATCATCATGTCCCATTCTCTCAACTGTCTCGATGTACTTTTCTATCTTCAAAGTGGATGGCCTACCTGAACGCTCTTCATTGCAGATAGATACATGACCATTTTTAAAGCGATTTATCCACTCATAAATTTTGTGTTTACTAAGACAGCTCTCACCATTCTGCTGCTGAATTCTGCGAATAATCTCCGCAGGTTTAGTCCCTTCGGAGTGCAGAAAACGTACCACTCCCCTCATTTCTTCCTTGGTGCACACAGACAATGGGGCACTCATAATAAAATGCCTTGAAATCACTACAAATGGAGTTGAGAACTGAAAAAACACAGCTAAAGAACAAAAAAACTTTGGTTATGATATGTCATTGTTCAGTCAGTGCTGCCATCCTTGCAGCAGGGAAAATAAAATTTGCCTTTACTTTTTGACTTACCCTCATAAAAAGTTGTCTGGTTCTTATCCACCCTTGCATATGGTGAGCTTTGTTATAAAGGCTGTCTCCAGAGGTGAACAACTGGGTATTTGCGGTGTTCTATGAACAGCTGTTTTCTGGAGATCTGTGGAGGGTTTAGAGCTTGTCTTGAAGAAACTTTGTCTATATGTGTCATCCATCCACACTTTCTATAAGTTTTTTTCTCTGCATTAAGCTGGCCACCTGGTGAAATTATAATTGAAATGAATTTTGTGAAAGAGCACAGGCCCTACCATTGTCTGACATCATTAAAGCATCATTTCTCCATTCCACATTGGACCTCCACATAAGAAACTTCCCAATTTGGAAGTCGCCCCCTCCCAACTTTGACAACTGATTGAAACTCTTTGTGGCGGAGAAACCGCCCCAACCTGGAAGGGGCCAGGTAATTTGGCCGTCATTGTTTCAACTGGACTAGACTCTATAAATATGGGCACCAAAAACTCATGCGCGCCCCTCAAAAGGAGAAATCTTATCCTTACAAACCTTTGAGTTCTGCTGAATTTAAAGGCAAACAGGGGTCTAACCCCAAAATTTAAATTAAATGTATCAGACGATTCCGCTACAATGATTTCACCCTTAGCAGCCCATATAAGTAATCAGTGACCATGGCTAGTGTTTATCCCTTGAACGGGGCAGAGCTCCCCACCAATTTCCTCCCTGTTTTGGCAGAATTTGAGGGTCTGGGAGAGTCTAGTCCCAGATTTTTAAAAACAAACCAACAAAAATGATTTTTCTTTGCATCACATTTCCTTGGTGCAGGCTGAAGCCTTGACAAAGGGCTTGGTGATGATGCCCTGGATAACGAGGCACAACTGGCCATCATAGCAGGTATGAGTTGTTGACGCCTGAAAACGCATTTTATAATAAAATGACATGCAAATAATATGCTGATTATTAGCTCTTGCGGCTCTGACGAGGACCCTATTCCTGTTTATCATATTACAACAGGAAACCCGCGCCTTAACCCTACCATGATCCGCAAAACATAAGAGGTGGAAAAAGAGCTACTTTTTGAATATAAAAATGTCTATGCACCTGCTGAAGATATGGTGGGATATGTGGCCTCAGTAGTAAGATTGGCCAAGTATCCCTCTCCATTTTGTGATGCGAAAACATACCCTGTAGGCATGCTTATGCCTGATTATGAGTTTTCTGGCGAGTTATTGACTTTTTGTGCTTTGAATAAAGAATATTCTGGATACTTTTTGTTGACTGCTACCCTTTCATTTTCCTTTAGAAAAGCAACACCACTCTTTTTTGGTGGATACAAAAGCCTCTGAGAATTTCATTAACCAAGACCTAGCCGAATACCTTGAGCTGAGTTATTTGAATGGTGGTATGGTCAATGGAGGGGCTTCCCAAGGTATCCCACGCTGAAGTTTATGGGGTTAGTGGATTATCAAGTTAGCAGATATCATTTGGCTGACCGCTTTCAAGCAATCAAAATCCTCTTGTACCCCATTATTTTTGGGTTAGAGTGGTGGAAAAAGTTTGACGTCAGAACCAACTTGAAAGACAATACCTTATCCTTAACTTTGAAGAATGGTCATAAGTTAGTTGTCCCCTTGTCTGATGCTAACTCTCAGAGCGATTTGACCCAATGGACCATGGTCAACACACTCAGTCTAGCTCAGCTGCTGAAGCCCTCTTTGGAGGTACCCTTACCTTCCTGTTTGGAGGGGCTGGAATCTTCATTTGATGCGGCTTCAGAAAATGTACTAACAGCTCATTCAGAGTTTGATCACAAGTTCAAGCTCACCATTGATCTATTGCTTCTATCTTCTCCCATTTACCTCTTGACTGTACTGAAGGAAGCAGCGTTAAATGTGTGGATCAAGGAGCAGTTAGCCAAAGGCGCTATATTTCAGCATACCTCCCCACTATGCTCTTCACTTCTCTTTGTGGATAAAGCTAATGATACCTTATGTTTGTGTATATTTATGGGAATCTAAACATTGTTATGGTACCAGATTTGCATCTCATCCCGTTGGATTCTCAGAATTCTCACTATGTGGAGAAGGCTAGAGTCTTTTCCAGATTGGACTGCTTATATGCGTTCAATCAGATCCAAATCAATAAGGCCCATGAGTCGCTAACAACATTCCATACCTGGAAATGAATTTTCCAGTTTTGGATTATGCCCTTTGGGATTTAAAACGCCCCAGATATCTTCCAACACCACATAGATGCGTCCTTGGGCGACCTGCTGGGTGTGTGCGCGGTGGTTTACATGGACGATATCCTGTTATTTTCTCCTAATCAAGAGTCCTATATAATATACCTGTGGCAAGTGGTGGAGAGTTTATGGGCAGCCAACCTTACGCTAAAAACCAGTAAGCGAGAATTCTTTAAGTCCAAGTCACCTTCCTGGGTAACGTCATGTTTGATCAAGGCCACATGATAACTCAAGACAAGAAGAAGGTGATTTGTGAGTGGCCCACCCCAACTTCAGTCAAGAGATTGAGGAGTTCTTTGGGGACGTTTATGTTCCTGAAGAAGTTTACGCCAAATATTTCTGAGGTGGCGGCGCGCTTAGATAAGGCAAGTGGAGCAAAAGTTCTCAAGTGGTCCTCATTTTTCAGGACGCCTTCTAAGTGGTAAAGTGCATCCTGTTGTCCATGTCCGTCCTTCGCCATGTAGACCCCTAAAAGAGCTTATTGTAGCCATCAACTCCTTTAACTTCGACATAGTGGCGGCCTTATTTCAAGTAGGTGATGATGAAATAGAGCATCTGGTGGGATATTTTCTTGGAAGATGTCGCTACCTGAGTTAAACTACGCTGCTTACAATAAAGAGTTATTGGGAGTGGTTGAGGCGCTTAACTTTTGGCATCATCACTTGCATGGCACATTAACCATTTCACGTGCATACAGATCGCCATGCCTTATTTTAATAACGCACACCTCATGTCTTGACCCCACGGCAAACTCGCTGACATGAGACCCTAGCCCAATTTGTGTTCTCCTTTGAGTTTACTAAGGGCGAGGAGAATGGTTTGGCGGACGCTTTGAGCCACAACCTTGCACTAGCTCCTGATCCTAAGAAGATAGAGGTATATACCACCCACTTGGTAGTTCTTCTGGGTAAGATTGTGGCTCAATTTCCCTCCCCCATGGGCCACGGGCCAACGCTTGCTTCTCTGGAAAATGTGGAGGGATATGGTATGTTAGGAAGGTAGTCCTTTAACAGTCTTTGTCGTTCAAATATACTATGGTTCTTGCCAAGAGAAAGTTAAAACAGGAAAATATATTCAGGGGTTACTACGTGAAGGATGAGATGGTGTGGTTTCAGGGGCGCCTATGGGTTCCCGCTGGACCACCTCGCCTGGAAATTATCTGGGACCATCATGATAGAATTACCATTGGTCATCCTAAGAAGGCGAAGGTCTGGAGCTAATTCGCTGCACTTAGAATTGGAAAGGGTTAGTCATGCAGATGCCAGGTATTTTAAAGAGTGCCTGGTCTTCAACCAAATCGTCAGCCACTAGTGGGGTTGTTGGACCAGTATAAGAGGCTGAAGGGCCTTGGACTTCGTTATTGTTGATTTTATTGTGGAATTACCAACATCTGATGGCTATGATGCCATCATGGTAGTGGTGGACTGGTTTACAAAGTTTGGCCCACTTTATCACTTGCAGCACCATGGTAACCATGGCAGATATGGCTAGGCTCTTCGTCTCCCACTTGTTTGCTCTTCATGAGTCCCTCAAGAGATAATTAGTGATTAGGGCACCAGTTCACTTTGGTCTTTTGGGAAGAGTTGTATAAGGCTCTTCAGATTTATCCCTGCAGTTCAACTGCCTATCACCCCCAACCAGATAGGCAGACTGAATGAGTGAACCAGTGCTTGTAACAGTTCCTGAAATGTTACACCGCCACAGATTATTCAGATTGGGTTTCTCACCTCCCATAAGGCCCAGTTCAGCTATAACAATGACCAACATGCATTAGTTTTTTTGTTCCACCCTTTTCACCAACTATGGCTTCAACTACGCCTTCAACATAGAGACCAGTTGTGGATCCAAGGTATAAGCGGTTGTGATTATAAAACGATCAGGAAATTACACCAATGGGCGAACACAAACTTGGATGCAGCAATGAAAGCTTATAAGGAGAACGCAGAAAAGAAAAATGGGTAGGTCCTGCGTACAAGGAAGGGGATCTAGTGATGCTTGATTTTAGAAAAATCCCTATCAAGCGGCCATGCAAAAAGCTGGGACCAAAGGGTATTGGGCCTTACCGCGTTGTCAGAAAAGTGGGTCACGCCTTGTACCAGTTGGATCTTCATTTGTCATTCCAGATCTTTGCCATCTTCCATGAAAGTAAGCTTACGTTGTTTGAAGGCCCCCTGACAGAGACTTCAAAGGCTTATCTTGTGGATGGGGTGCCATAGTGGGAAGTGGAGGGAATCAGAACCTCACGCCAAGTAAAAAGAAGGCTTGAGTACCTAGTATTTTGGAAGGGATTTGACGCAGAAGAGAACAGTTAAGCATCAGCGCATGACTGCACCCATGCCCAAGACCTTATTGAAGTTTTCCACGAGCATTTCCCCAGACTGCTGGACCCCAGTCAAAGCAAACCGTCATTGCTATGAAGTTGGCTCCAGCCCACAAGAACTTTTTCTGGTGAAATGCCATGGTGGGGGTGGAGCCCCCCAAAATGATAGGTTAATGTCATGACTTAATGACATGATTGGGGGGACCAATTGTAAGGACAAATCTGACCGTCAGGAGGCCAAAAGTAAAGTTGGCAGTCCTACCTGACCTTAAGCATACCCTGGACCAACCTGGGCATACTTTGCCAGTACCCAGCGCTGGTCCTGGGAATGTGCGTGATGCTCAGCCTGGCATTACAGCCAAGGCGTTAAAATGCACCTGCTACGTTCTTACTCTAGAAGGTTTGTTACAGTTGCTTGAGGAACAGGGGTTTGAAAACCGTTCCAGTTTTTATATCATTAAGTTAGGTCAAGTTTAATTACATTTTATAACTCAAATTTGGTCAATTTTGAGCTACAGGACCCAGGCTGATGGTAGTGTGCGCCTATTGGTGCATTTTGGCTTAACACCACTTCTGAAACAGAAAACTCGCCCCTCATTGTTAAAGTATGTTTCTCTGAGACCTACTTTCCTTGTTGGTTGATTTTCTGATAAACAATTTCCCATTATTTTACATTTTTTTGAATATAGTTCCTTGGTGAACCTGTGTGGACCTCTTTTTGGAGTTATCCAACAACGTTGGCCACTTCATCTTATCCAAATTAACTGCAGTACCCAGTGCACCTGTGGGTCGCCCTAGTCCCTTCCAGATCGAGGCACCCAAGCTCCCTAGCAATGATCTCCACCTGGTTATGAATTCCCCTTTGGGGTCCAACCAGGTTCTGTTGTTACTTTGTTATTTACTCTTATACACTGTGTTGTACACCCTCGCCCTAGGTACCTTCTACTCTGGAACCCTCCACAATGCTCTATTTCCAAACTTGCTAATGGCTAGTTCCCTGGCGGTGTGGCTGTTCATCATGCGCTATCTCGCTGGGAATGAAAGAGTTACAGACACTCTCTTGACAATTTAGTTTTCAACATGGCTTACAAGGATGGTATAGTTCTGATTAAGTACCTCAATCGCGCTCAAAAATCAAATCCCTACCAATGCAGATTTGTGAGTGAAAAGGAATCCATTATGCTAAAATCAGCAGTTTCTGTGCTGCCTGAAACTCAATTAATCATCCCTAAAGGCTGATTATTAAAATTTTAAAAGAAATTTATGAGAAAGATTTCAGCTATGGTCTAGATCCCAATCTGAACCAAGCTTTGCACCTGGTATAGTCATTCCTGGACACAAAGAGATTCACATAATATGTGAAAACTTACAGACTTGTCTTATTACTATTAAGAGGCATTAATTTATTGTCTTCTTGCATTTATTTCAAACCATAAAGATTCAGACTTTTCATGAATTTGGGACCTTAGACGAAATAGAACTTCCCAACAAAGAGACAATTGACATCAGTAATGTCATTCCTGTGGCTGAACTAGTGAACCTGACTGATTTGGAAAAGGCTCAAGTTCAGGAATTATTTATGAAATACTAGGAAATATCTGTGAAGGAAGATTTTGACTAAGGTTGTACTAAAAACGTGATACACACCATTGATACTGGTGATGATAATTCACTCAATTACGCCTGATTAGATGATTTAAAGCAGCAGCAGAAGTTTTTTTTATAAAGAAATGAAAGAGCCACTGGGCTGTGACATGTTGGCCCCATTTAAAAGCCCTTGGTTGCCCCAATTTTAATATGAAAAATAAGGATGGGAGCAATCAGGTAGGCATCGATTATTAAAAGCTGAATACTTATCATAAAGAAGGATTTGTATCTCCTTCTGCAAACTATTGATTACATTTCAGATTGACTAGAAGACGCATAGTTCTTCTCCTCTATGGACCTAACAAGCAAATGTTGGCAAAAGTATGCAAAAAGAGGAGCACAAAAACGTTCAACAATAACTCAAGAAGGCCTATAATAGCCAACAAGGATGCCACAAGGGCTATGTAATGCCCCGCTACGTTTAAAGAGAGATGGACACAATCCTGGGATATCTAAAGTTGTCCTGAGTGTGGTATACTTGGACAACATAAATGTTTTCACTAAGACCTTTAATGATCATCTGGAACATTTAGAGGAGGTCTTCAAAAAATTAGCAGCTTCTAATTTGAAAATTAAGCCTAGAAAATCAATTATAAAGTTAAATGGAATACCTTGGATTCATTATAAATAAGGAGGAACTCCGACCTCAGCCATCTAAATTAGACACAATATTAAATATAAAACATCCCAAATCAAAGCGTGATATCTAACTTTTTGTGTGATTTTGTTATTATCGCTGATTTATTGCAAATTTTGCACAAATTGAAGAGTCTTTATTTCATCTACTCAAGGATAATGTCACATTTGAATGGAATTGGTCTTATCAAGGAGCATTTGATCAGCTTTAATTGTCCTAATAGCAGCTCTAGTTCTAAATTACCCAGACTTTAATGGCGATTTTATTGTCCAAACTGATGCTTCACTCATGGCAGTCAAGACTGTGTTTTTCCAGATAGGAGATAATGGCGTAAAATCCTAATGTTTTTTCTAATCAGACATTAAATATCCATGAAATTAATTACATGGTGATGGAAAGGCTTTCATGGCGGTCATATTTGTCTATAAGCAATTTTTAGTTTATCTACATGGAACTCAATTTAATACTGTAACAGACCATTTGTTCCTAAGAAGGCTGAACAACTTGAAGAAATTTGAAAGCCAATTAGTGTGGCGGGAATTAAAGCTTCAAGCCTATAACTACATGATTAAGCATCGTGCAGGGGTAAAGCATCAAAATGCTGGCTGTTTACCCAAGTACTACTATTGTCACACTCATCTTGGCCACTGACAAATTGTTTTATAATTATCACTGAGAAAAACTTTTCTTTCTCATTGCAAACACTTTTGCAACCCATTCAATTCAAGAATAAATCTAGTTTGATAATCTCATAGAGGGGATTAGTCTGCGCCCATGTCTGGGAGCAGTTGGACAAGCAAGGCAAGAGGAGCAGGCGGAAGGCCCGCGGCCTCTAACGTTCAAAAATGCCCCAGAGAATCTGGCGGAATAGAAAAAAATCTAAAAAAACTGGTGGTCACAATTTCCCCAGAGATACTCGCATGGCAAGCATGATGCAACCAGTACATCAACACGCCACATTCCTAGCCACTTTTGTCGGTGGAATTCAGAGTCTGTGTGTATCTGGACATCCAAAAAATGGCCTTATGGGAAAAATTTTGTGAAGATGTACACAAAATTTTCCCAACCACAGTGTATGTTGCACCTTACTCCATGTCGTGCAGTTGGCTGGACCTAGGTTTCAAAAGCAAAATAGCAGCAGATGAGGCTGCAGCAGTGCGCATAGTGGTTGACCTCCCTGAAGGGCAACAAGTCATCGAAACTAAACGCACCAGATGGACAAAATCAAACCAAATTTTCCTCACGTTTGACTTTTTGCCCACTATGGTAAAACGTGACATTTTGGAGCAACACCTGAAAGATGGCCTCGCCATATATGGTGAAATACAATCTTTCAAAATGCAACGTTTCATGCTGATGCCACACCTGTGCACTGGCAAAGCCATCGCAGTTCTGACCCCAACCAAGGAGATCGCGAAGGACCTAACCCAGATCCTGCACTCCACCTTTATTGACATCACAGGGCACACCACCCACCCATTCTGGGTAACCGTGGACAGCGCGCCCCCCATTTGCACCCACTGTGACGCGTTTGGCCATAAGGCGCATGCATGCCCCATCAAAGAGGGCGTCACATTCCAAGAGCACCCCTCAGCGGCCATGGCCAGCGGAGAGGCGCACTACAAACCAACTGCAAGCACCAAGGAGGCTTTCCCGTGGGGAGCACAAGGCTGCTACCTATTGATAAAGCCCATCTCCCCACAGGAGCGGAAGAAGGCTAAGCAGGCCCATAGGACCGCGGCCAAGGAAGTGGCCAAGGCCACCACCACCATCCCACACTCACAACGCCAGGAGGACATGGAGACCTTTGCGGCGGAAGCAACTTGGGAATCCATCACCCAATCAGATTGGGAGGCCCATGCCAAATGGGCCACTCAATATGAGGATCTGATGGGAGATTCGATCTCACCCAATCGCTGCACCCAAGCCCTGGTCAAAACTGACTTGGGACCTATCCCAACAAAAAAATTTTTTTTGCCCCACTCGACGGTGCACCAAACTTATCCGCACCGCAAAAAATTCGTCCGACGTCGGGAAAACAAAAAGCAAAGGCCAAAGCCAACGCGACTCTTTCTGCAAAAATTAACAAAAACCCCGATAGTGTTGCTGCTAATACCCGCGCTGCTGTGAAAGCCCGTGGGGACCTGGAAGAGGCTGGTGGGCCCGGGGCCCACCCCTTGCACCTAAGGTGTGATGGGGAAACCTTCACTCTAGGGACGCTGAATATCGCTGGACTCAAGGCCTCCCCATCCTGGGCTAAAAAACTGAGTTTTTTACAAAACAATCTACCCATGGATATCCTGGCCATCCAGGAGTCCCACTGTCCACAAGGTTCCGAGAAAGCTTGGAAAACAATGCTCCTACCATCCCTAGTCTTTTGGTCAAAGTACTGTGGGGTGCTAATTCAGAAAAACAATTTTTTCAAATTTACATCTTCAGAAACATTTCTAAATGGCTGAGTGCTCATTGTCACCTTCTCATGGGCCAATGTTGCACACACAATCGTCAACATTTACACCCCAAACAGTGCACATGAGCGTCAGAAATTTTTCTCATTGGTCAAATCCCTCCTGCTACCCCCCGATTCTTTCCTAATTGGCGACATGAACTGTTGGCTAACCTCACCAATGGACCAGTGGCCGCCTCACCCCACGCCCCACAGGGTCACATAGAACTACGCGTTCTAAAAGACACCCTTGGGTTAATGGATGTGCTGCTATGACATGCCTCACTGCTCAAAAACATGACGCATCCCCATTTCCACAACGGCCAATTAAGGTCCATGACCTGAATCAACCTTATTCTAGCGCCGGCGAAATTCCAACCCCACATCTCCCACTTCAAAACAACAAAAATGGAATTCTCCGACCACAGACTGGTCCCGATAACATACCACTTACCCATCACAGTTGCAAAGGCCCCACATTGGTGCAAAATCTGCCCCCCAGAGCTCGCGTCGCCAGGATTTTCCACGTGGGTAGAAGAGGCAACTTTGGCAAAATCTTTTGTTGCACCATTTTGTGCGGACCCCATTTCCACATGGGCAACTTTCAAAGAAGACACCATCCGCCACTATCGCCATCTCTCATCCAGATGCTCACAAGCCACATCGGCAGTTATATCACGTGCACTGGCGGAATTGGCCCACTTGGAGTCCAACATTCCAGCCACAGGATATAGCCCTGCATGGGGCCAGAAGTGGGCGGAGGCAGCCGCCCACCTCAACGCACTTGAAAGGCAACACAAACATCAGGTCTGTGTCCAATACAGGGCCACATGCATCACTAAAGGTGACAAGTGCACCGCATACATCTTTAAAATTTTTTTTTCACCACGCCAGAGTGTGGCCTGCACACAGGTGTGAAGATCAGATAATTCTATTGTGGACACACCAGCTGAAGTGGCAATCGAAACGCAAAGGTATTACTCCAAGTTATACCGAGCTGAACCAATTCAGCTGGCCAAAATGGCGGAATTTCTTGACCGAGCTCATATCCACACCATTTTCTGATACCCAGAAATAATGAATTAAATTACTCCGAACGAATTATGGACTACCATTTGTGGTGCGCCAAACTGAAAATGCCCAGGCCCAGATGGCATTCTATATGGGTTCTACAAAAAATATTTTAAATATATATCCCCATTGCTGCTAGCCTCACTTAACCAAAGCCTGTTGGAAACGCGCCTCCTACCAGGTGGACATGAGGCCTTTATGGTCACATTCTTCAAGAAAGGGGATAGGCTAGACTTAGCCAACTTGCGCCCCATTTCTCTAACAAACACAGACAACAAAATTTTAACCAAGATCATGGCTAACCGTTTAGGGACTGTAGCATCTGCCACCATCTCTCCAAAACAATTTGGTTTCATCCCCAGAAGGTCATTTTGGGATAACGTGCACTCTGTGGCTAATGTGTGTCAGTCCACAGCCTCTGGGGCACTTGTATTCTTGGACCAACAAAAGGCCTATGATAGAGTAAACTGGGAATACCTTAGGGCCTGCCTCCAACAATTCCGCCTACCTCCCCGCTTCATTAACTGGGTGATGCTGCTCACGGAATCTGCAACAATGGCAGTGCGCGGCCCAGGTTTCCTAACAGAAGTAGTCCGTCCTCAAAGGGGCCTGCGACAAGGGGACCCCCTCAGCCCACTCTTATACAACTTCAGCCTTGACCCACTACTGCGAAATGTGAATGCCCAACTCACTGGGGTCCATGTGCCAGGCAAAACCCCAGTCAAGATGATGGCATTTGCAGATGATTGCGTGGTGGGGGTGTCTAATAACAAAGACGCATGCGCGCTTAAAGCCCTCATCCAGGAATATTCCAGGGTAAGCAACGCGGCACTAAACGCCTCCAAAACCGAAATCATCCTCCTTGGTCGGTTTCAGAACTGCTGGGCCCCAGCAAGTAGTTCCCAACCCAGCCCATCTGCTCGCCCACGTCCACGCCTTACTAACTCAACACACACCGCTCCACTGGTGCTCCCCTTTGTGCCACAACCTACCATAGGACCGGTACGCCATCTGGGCTTGTGGATGGAGGCAGGTGGATACGCGTCAGCAGTAATGGAGTGCCATATACTGGACAATGTGACAAAGCGAATCGCCTCTCTCAGAGCCCACCCTACTACCCTCACTGGCAGGGTTGTTCTTGCCAACTCTATGCTCCTATCCAAAGTCTGGTTCGGAGCCCACGCCATCCCCTTCTACCCAAGCTTCTTCAAATCCCTGTATGCTTTGCTGCAAGGATGGCTTTGGTCAGGCCGCCCTCCACCAGTACGGCTAGAGGTCATGTTTGGCCCTCATCATCATGGTGGCATGGGCCTACTTGACTTCAAAGCCCATGCCGCCAAGATCCTGGGCACCTGGATCGCGGCCGTCACTGCTCCTACACTCCCATCCCAACACTGGTCCCGCGCAGCCCACTCCAACTTCTCCCGAGCCTTGGGCCTCAACAATCCATCAAACCCCCACTCTCCTGATGAAATACCTCGCATCACACACATCAGCCACAGGTCCTCACGGGACCAAAACCCACTACAAACGAATCCTACTCTCCATGCGAAGCGCAGAGTGGAGAATTCGTATTGAGTGAACATACAACCTGAAGAGGCCGCCCCTCTCCTCAGTTCACACAAGAGGTACAGGGGCTACCCATCCATGATGGCGTGATCACCATTCGACCCCAAGTCCTATCCAGGGTGGACTACCTGGACATGATGGACATCCCTTATTCCACTGAGACCCAAAAGACTATCTGGAAATACGCACACCATCCTCTGTTGCAACCTCAAGTCCGCTCCCATGTGTGCGCTGCCTGAGGCAGGTGTATCGTACAGCTGAGCGCTCTAATGCTTTACACTCATCCTGTGTCGTGTGTGGCCAGTATGGAACGCTGTTCCACCGCCTGGAGAAGTGCCCCACCTCTAAAGTAATATGGCGCGAAGTCCAACGTCTGCTGCAGCAGGATCAAACACATCCCTTCAGTCTGTCAAGAGATATGTTTGCTTCATCAATAGCCTCCCCCCTCCCACCCTTCCTCCGTGCTCTAGTGGTTGCAATCGCCATGTGGACTATCCACACGATTGTCTTGGATGCCATCGCTGGATCCATCCCCACCCTCCCTGAAGCTGTCCACAGATTCCGGTCTCATTTGGTGGATCACTTTCAAGCGTGGATGTTTGGATATCTCCCACCACGTCCGCCGACAGCTTTGGCTCTCCCAGTTCCCAGTCTGGTTCATCAAA